>VWZD01012679.1:202295-346565 GCA_013396695.1 Sakesphorus luctuosus
GGGGGGAGCGCGCGCTGAGGGGCCGTGAGGGAGGGCGGGGAGAGCGGAGCGGCCGGTCCCGATCCCGGCCCGGAGCCCGATCCCCATCCCGGTTCCGGTCCCGATCCCGGCTGTGC
Source organism: Sakesphorus luctuosus (assembly GCA_013396695.1). Classification (NCBI taxonomy): domain Eukaryota; kingdom Metazoa; phylum Chordata; class Aves; order Passeriformes; family Thamnophilidae; genus Sakesphorus; species Sakesphorus luctuosus. Next base: position 202,412 of record VWZD01012679.1, read on the forward strand.
CCCCGGGAAGCGCCGCCGCCGCCGCCGCCATGGGAGCCGCGGCCCCGCCGCGCAGGCCCCACCGCCGCCGCCTGAGTGGAGGAGGAGCGGGCGGAGGGACTTCCTGGGCCGGGCCGGGCCGGGCGGGCAGCGGGGGCAGCGCCCGCCGCTCCTCCGGCTCGGCCGCAGGTTCCCCGCAGGCCCGGCCGGTCCCTGCGCCCGCGTTCGGAACGGGACACGGGGATAGGCCGTGGGGAGGGTTCTGCTGGGGGGGCTGGACTGGCTCTTCCCTCCCACTCGGACCTTCCCGCCTCGGCGCGGCCCCGAGCACAGCCCTGGTGCCGGCCCAGGACCGCCCGGCGCGGTGCTGTTGTGGCTGAGGCGCAGCTGTGAGCTCCTGCCCGGCTCTTCCGGGCACCAAGGGCGGGAGGTGCTGCCCGGTGTCCGCCCAGCCCTGCCCTGGCCCGTGCAGGTGTCCTTGCAGTTAAAAACACCCAGTCGTGCTGGTCGAAGGTGGTTAAAACGAAGTTTCTGTGGCGTGGCCAATTAGGCAGGTGTTCGAAGCGTGCCGTATCGAGCTTTAGGACAGCAGCTTCNAGCGCGCGCTGAGGGGCCGTGAGGGAGGGCGGGGAGAGCGGAGCGGCCGGTCCCGATCCCGGCCCGGAGCCCGATCCCCATCCCGGTTCCGGTCCCGATCCCGGCTGTGCCCCCGGGAAGCGCCGCCGCCGCCGCCGCCATGGGAGCCGCGGCCCCGCCGCGCAGGCCCCACCGCCGCCGCCTGAGTGGAGGAGGAGCGGGCGGAGGGACTTCCTGGGCCGGGCCGGGCCGGGCGGGCAGCGGGGGCAGCGCCCGCCGCTCCTCCGGCTCGGCCGCAGGTTCCCCGCAGGCCCGGCCGGTCCCTGCGCCCGCGTTCGGAACGGGACACGGGGATAGGCCGTGGGGAGGGTTCTGCTGGGGGGGCTGGACTGGCTCTTCCCTCCCACTCGGACCTTCCCGCCTCGGCGCGGCCCCGAGCACAGCCCTGGTGCCGGCCCAGGACCGCCCGGCGCGGTGCTGTTGTGGCTGAGGCGCAGCTGTGAGCTCCTGCCCGGCTCTTCCGGGCACCAAGGGCGGGAGGTGCTGCCCGGTGTCCGCCCAGCCCTGCCCTGGCCCGTGCAGGTGTCCTTGCAGTTAAAAACACCCAGTCGTGCTGGTCGAAGGTGGTTAAAACGAAGTTTCTGTGGCGTGGCCAATTAGGCAGGTGTTCGAAGCGTGCCGTATCGAGCTTTAGGACAGCAGCTTCGTGCAAGCAGGTTACTGCATGCACTTCACACTGAAGTTAAGAGTCTTTGCTTCTCTGGTATTCGCTGCAGTGAAGTCTTAGTTCAGCGTTGGGTTCCGTGAGCCTCGTGCCCTGGTTCTCACTGAGCCTTACAGGCCTGGGAGTGACCTGGAGACACAGGCACTGACCTCTTGGGATGGTATTGATTCCTGTTATGCTAGAAGAAATACAGTCTAGGAAGAATACAGTTAAAGAGCAGAACGAAGACTCTTCATTAGCCAGGTATTTAGATATAAAATTTGGGTCATTAGGCATGCAATTTTTGACAAAGGCTTACAGCTTGAATAACAATGTCTGTACTTACAAAAAACCTCACAGCAGAGAGATTATGTGTATGAGAATGAGTGCAAAAATCTAGTAGGACTCTTGTACGTAATTTATTATATAAATAGTGTCTCAAAAGGCCAGTACTTAGTTTGGTGTTGACACAGGAGGACAATGAGCAGATTTCCCATAGAGCAAGTCACAAACATTCACTTAAACTGGTTTTCTTTCTCATATTAAGTTTTATTCTCCATTTATGGTTCACTGTCGTAGGGCTTTGATTTGCTCTAAATTAGGTGCACTGAATTCTCTGCCTGGATTGGGTGGCAGAGCCAGGTCAGACCGAGTAGGTGGGCTGGGCTGGGCTGAGCTGAGCTTGGGACCAGCTTTTGGGGGAGCCTGTGTCCTGGTCTAAGCCCAGCTGGCAACTAAGCAGTTTCTCACTCATCTCCTATCCGGTGGAATAGGGAGGAGAATCAAAAGTGCAACTTGTAGGTTAAGAACAGTTTAATAATTGAAAACCAGGTAAGATATAATGATAATAGTAAATAATAGTCACAATAAAAAGGGAAGGAAAAGAAAGCAAACAAGTGATGCAATGTACAATTGTTCACCACTGATGCCAGACTGGCCCCTTTCCAGGTAACTCCTCCAGTTTATATTTACTGGGAATGACATTGTGTGGTGTGGAGTGTCCCACTGGCCAGTTCAGGTCGCCTGTCCCAGCCACGCTCCCTCCCTGTTTCTTTTCTGTACCTTCTCACTGGCAGAACATGAGAGCCAAAAAAAAAAGTCCTTGCCTTAGGATGAACTTGGCAAAACCCAAAACTTCAATGTGCTACCAGAATTATTCCTATTCTGAATCCAAAACACAGAACTGTACCAGCTACTGAGAAGAAATTAACTCTATCCCAGCTGAGGCCAGGACACCCCTTGTGGTACCCTGGGGACACTTGAACAAGAAGAGCATTTACTGGATGCGTTTTGAGCTGGGACAGAAATTCTAAATTGGACTCAAAACAGTTCTTAGACTGAAATTTGCTCCATTACTGATGGAAAAATTGCAAATCTATTTAGCACTTTTTACTTCTTCATATAAAAGCAGATACCAACTTGATTTTGAAAAGAAGTTTCCTCCTTCATCTTTTGGGGAGCAGTACAGTTTGATCAGCTTAGAATTGCAAATGGTTTCACAGAAAACCAGTTATTTTAATAAATATTAAAACAGGCCTAGCACAAGTATCAAAACAAATCCAAGAGTAAGAAAAAACCCTCTTTTATTCAGTTGAATAACTGCATACCCACTGCCTATCACAGTGTATGCAGCATAAACTGGAAGAAGGGAAACAAAAGTCTGGAATTGTGCCTAGATGTTCTTTGGCAAATGAGGGAGAAGTAGGCTGCTGGCTCTCAACTTTAAATCCACTTCATTGGCATGGGCACTTTGCTGCTCACACCTTACAGGGTGTAGTAGGTGACTGTGAGTATTTGTCAGCTACTTTTTCTTTTTTTAATAAGGGCATTGCCTTATTTCCTAAAAGATGTGAACCCAAACCATCATGGTTTGGGAACACTAGTTAAAAATCAGTATTTCCTTCAGAAAGAGATAAAAGTAATGTAATGCAGCACAAGGACTTTGAACAGGATATTTGGGTTCTGGTTATCTCTTATTCTATTCATTTTTTGATGCCCATTGACCTATTTCTTAGTTTTGAACAATTCCTCGTGTTTCATCCAACACATTTTTTAGTGGGAGAGAACAAAATAAAATGTGTATGCCCCCCAAAAAAAAGTGAAATTTCATTTAGTGGGTAAAAACTAATACATGAAGTGCATGATTTTTACAAAGTTCGTATTAGGACTTTACAACATTCTGTTTTCTAGTTAAAGGTGTATGATTGATACAGTATAAGTGAAGTTCTTTAATTGTGCCAGTGTAACTTTTCAGTCCAGGCACTACCTAATCTAAGAAGTCACTTGTTCTGAGAGGAGAGTTGAAATGAGCTGAATTAGAAAAATTCTTCTTCATGAAATAATCATATATGAGTTATTATCTGTCATATTTGCAGAGTTTAAACTTAGTACCTGAAACTAGTGTAACTTTTTGTATAAGCAGACTCTTTGCACAGTCTCTTTAATGCAACATAGTTTTGATAGTAAAAAAGCCTTACTTCTAACCCATAATTACAGCTTCTTTCTGACACTGTCAGATTTGGGTGCTCAGTTTTCATGACGTTCACTCCTGTCTTTAGCCTTCCCCCAAATATAGAGTTGAATGGGATTGTAACTCAGAGCTGTGTGGGACAAGGAGCTCATGTGCTGGGGCTGTTCTTAAGTATCTACTAGTTTCAGAGAAGCTTTATTTTTATTTAACTTTTCCCATTGGAATAACAGTGTCCTGTGTTACCTTGTGATTAACTGCATTTCATGCACAAAGGTGGATTGGTGTGTAAAATGGAAACATTGTCTCCTGTTCCAGGCTGTGATGGCTAGAACAGAAAGCTCATGAATCAACTATCTTGGTTATTTTAGAGTATTTATTTTGTAATTTGGAAATATCACATATTCATCCACTGCAGAAAAAAGTTACCTTTTTTTAATGGAATTTTAAAGTCAGGTGCTTCAGTCAGGAAGTGCCAAAATTGTCTCCTGATGGGGTGGTGATTTTTCCATCTTTGTTTTACTCCTTGGCACAGATGCTTTATAAAACAGTCCAATGCCATGTTTTGAGAGAGTCTTTTTCAGTGCTTTTCTGTCCTGGTGAGTGTACGGGATAGGGAGTAATTGCTTAAGGACCAATTAATGAATATTTTGTTTGATGAGTGCAGTGCCTTGCTCTCTGCTGTTCACTGCTGTGGGGAGAGCATCCTGTTATGAAGGGAATGTCCCCAGCAGGTTTTCAGGAATAGGCATCTGTCCCTGGCAGGTTTTGGAGGATGGGCATCATACCAGTTTGTTTCTGCTAAATCATTATTTCTGAATAATAAAAGGAAAATGGAACGGTAATCTTAATTCACGTTTCTTTTCCTCCCCTCTACTCCCTACTGCCTTCTTTGTTACTTTTGCTCAAATGAAAGCCTCGTTTTGGGGGGCAGGATGAGATTCATCAGGCAAATCTCTACAGCAGAGCTGAGAGAGAGATTGCTGAACTATTAAACCAGCATTGCTCCATGGCCCTTGCAAAACTAGGAGTGAGATGTGCTTTGTTAGTTGTGAGGGGTTTTGCACTCTCTGAGGACTGAGTCGTGTCTTTTGTTTTATTTCTGTGAATCACTTAGTCCTTAAAATTTAACTTCTTATTTTAAAGAGTACTCAAACACTTCCAGAGCTACCAAAAGCAAAAACTGAGAAGGGTTTTCTTACCCTGCCTGAGAGAAAAATGTTTTCAGTTGTTTTTTCAAGAATAAATTTTTTGGTCAAGTGTTGACATTTTCCAGATTTCTACCACAGCCTCAATTATTTTGGAAAGTAAATCTTTAAACTGCATGATGAAAATATGGCAGAGGTGTAAACCTTTGGCAATCAGATTTTAAATGAGATGTGTTTGGAACTTCAAAAAAAGTGCTGGCCACCTATGGGGGACAGCCAAGAGAGAAGGTCATGTTCATTCTTCCAGTGTTAGTGTCTTCTTGCAGTAATGTTTTCCTTGAATAAAACATGCTAGAAATTGTTGACTTCTCCCTGTTCTCTTTTGGGTTTAGGTTATTCAACTTCTGAAAGCTGGGAAAGCAAAGGAAGTTTCTTACAATGCACTGGCTTCACATATAATTGCAGAAGATGGGGACAATCCGGAAGTTGGAGAATCTCGTGAAGTGTTTGATCTCCCTGTGGTAAAGGTGAATCACTTACCCATGATATTGTCAAAGCACTGACATGGGTACTCCTTGTTATAACAAAATATTCATGTTTATATGATGACCACATGAAACTTACATTTAAAAATCTTTTATTCTTGTTACACAAACTTCTATCCTGATTGATAGACTTCTTTTACAATTCTGTTCTCTCCTTTCTCGTGTTCCTCTGTATCTATCAGTGGTTTGGGTATTTTTTGTTTTCTGTTTCGCTTTTTTTTTCCAGAGTCTTCCTTCAGTCATGTGTAGGATGGTGTCCTTATTAGCTGTACTTTAGAAATGTTTCTCATAGGAAGGTTCTTACAAAGTTCTGGCAGTGTAAAACCTTGATTTAGAATAAGTAGCAGATTACTGAGTGTTTTTTTTTAAACACGTGTAATTGATTTTGTGCAAAGTGTTTTTGTTGATTCTGCATGTGTATACTATGCTAATTTTAAACTATAGGAACTTGTAGAAAAATAGGGGGTTTTCCTCTTAATTTTAGTTTTTAAAAAGTTTTTTCCTTCTTTTTTGTTCTTTCTTCCTCATACTGGAATTACCAATATTTCATTACTCCCTTGCAGAAGTGGAGGATTTTTCCAGTGAAAAATTATGGGCTTCGTGTTTGAAAATGTGAATTTGTCACTCTGGAAGTTATGAGAGAAATTAGAAAAAAATAACACTAGAATTTCACTGCTAATACCTTTGGGTATGTGAGTTTGGGGTTATTTTTTCAATAGGGTTACAGGTGACAGTAGAGCATTTTGATAGGTTATGTCATGAGGGCTCCCCTAACCATGTAGAACTGTGAATTAATTCTGAAAAATGAAAGGTGCTCGGCTGGAGACTTTAGTTATAGTGGATGTGCTGATTATTTTTTAATTCCTTTTCCTGAAGTGTTTTCTGGCATAGTTTTAATGTTACGAACAAGATTGCTGCCATTCTCATGTGAAGGAAGGATATTGGTGTTATAAGAACACTTCCTGCTTTCTAATGCCATTTACTTAAATAATTCAATTTTCTTCAGAACTGCTGCTAACTGCACACTCATTTGGCAAATGAGAGCAAGTCTTTTGCTAATGTCACTTAGTTTGACCTGAAAGCATCACAGCATGATCTGTAATCAAGAAGATTAGACTGAGTGTTAAGGGAGTGGAAGCCACAGGCTGGTCACAGGGAATAAGGAAAAGAATTTCTTGAGGATTGAGGAGTTACGAATGAAATTATTTTAGCTCATTGTTTTATGTGCTGCCTTACAAGGGAAAGAGAACAGCAAGATCTGTGACACCATAAACAGTTGCCACAGAATATTTTTTTTGCTTTTGCAAAAAAGTCATTTCATACTGAATATGATGTCACTCTTTGCCCACCCTTCCTTATCTGCTGCATTGGGACCACTGTCCTACATCTCCATTTGCTGCCACCTCCCTCTCTCCCTTTGAGCCCTTCTGCCCCAGAATACTTTAGGGCAGGGTCCTTCACTCTGCTCACAGCCAGCGTTGCTCTGTCTTTAGAAACTTTCTGTTTAAGATTATAGTTCCTGACTCCTTGATGTAAGGTAGGATTTCATACATGTGGTTTTTTTAATTATTTTTTCTTAAGAGCAGGGAGAACTGAAAAAAGAGAGGATGAATAAATACTGTACATGGCACAAGAGAAGGGAATCTTGCTCCCATTTTGCTGCATGACCTTTGAGCTGTCTTTATATCAACTCTTACAAATAAGTGAGAACTTACTAGACTAACGGCAATGTCTGTGAAACACTTAGACTTCCAGAGTTGAAAGACACATTGAGATTAGCTGTAGTATGAACTTGAAAGGTAATTCATATTTTGTACATGCAGACAAAGATTTTTTATGTCTTGTGGTTTTTGGTTTTTTCAGCCTTCCTGGGTGATCTTGTCTGTTCGCTGTGGAGCTCTTCTGCCGTATCCTTTTCAATTCAAAATTAAATTCTATAGGAAACATCTTAAAATAGATACCATCAAGGGATTAAACACTGTTTCAAGTAGGTACCACTTAAATTTTTAAAATGATAGGATGTGTTTTGCCTGCTAATATTGCAGTGTGCTTGGAGCTCTTTTGTCTTATCTCAGTTTGCCTGTCCCTGTGGCTGTTTTGTGCTTCATAGGCACTTGCAGGAACACCATTATCAAATAGACTCTTGACATTTTAACTGGAAGGTGATATATTATTTACCTGAGGGGCCAGGAAAGTCACTGGAGTGCAACTAAGAGAGCGAAGGATGGCTCAGAGCAGAATGGTCTGTTCTGCATTTTCTAGCAGAATTAAGTAAGGAATAAATATGGAATAACTCCTAACACTGTATTATAAATAATACTTTATTAAACAGATATTGTTAGTAGTCCCCTTCTTGGGATAGTCTGTCTTTGTTTGTGTTTGGCTAGATCTGTGTTTCTTAACTTGTTTGGAGCATGTATTCTTGCATGTGGATGGCTCATTCCTTCCTCTTCTTAACTGTTATTACTGTTCCATCTTTCTTTATGTTCCTGGCAGGTTTGTTTTCTTCTTCTTGTTTTTTTTTTAATTACAGGAGTGGTGACAATGGCTATTTTTATAGTAAACAAAAATGCACATCTGTTTCTCAGGCCATTCAGGATAAATATTCTGTATATGGACAAGCTGAAGCAGAGTGACACATTTCAGTACAGATACAAAGCAGGTGATGGCAACAAACTGTGGCAGGATTAGAGAAGACTTGTCAGGCATGAGATCTCATTTTGGAATGAGGTAACAGGTGGTCATGTCTGTAATGAAAAATGGAAGGTAGTAGATGCAAAAATCCAGGTGTTGGTATTAGGAATTCAGGTCTTAATGTGCTTCAGTGACTCAGAATTCCTGTTTTATACCTGGCATTTTAAGGTGTGTGACTTTGCATCTTGCTGTGTCTTTGTCATGTGACTTTTGTCTTTTGTGACTGGACATAAAAAACGTGTTTATTGTCCTTTCATCATCAGGATGGGAGTGTACAGTTGCTTTTGCCATGTGTCTGTAAGCCTTCTCTCCCTGTTACGTGGACTGTGACAAAAAATAGCTTGGGATGAGCTACGTTTTCAGGCTTAAGTAGCCAAACATTTCATTATTGATGTTGTTCTTTCCCATGGAGAAGTTGCACTATTAGCAAATTTGTCTTCCATCTGAAACAGAGCTTTTAAAAGAGTATTCTAAGAGCTGACATTATTAGATATACCCAAAGGAGAAAGAAACAAATAAAACAGCAGAGTGATGCAGTCCATAATTAAATTGTGGCAATAAATGTGGGAATGTAGCCCTCAATGGCTATTGCTCAGGAAGTCTTTATTGTGGGTGTATAGGAATGACCAAATGAAAAGACCAGGTCTCAGAAGTGTCATGTTCCTGAGCTGCATGGAGGAAGGAAGTTTTGCACACCTGGCAGCAATAAATGTGTTCCTTGGATCTTTGACTTTCTCTTTTCTAGCATTTCATGTCCTTGGAACATGGTGGGTTTAGATTTTATTCTGAGCCTTATTGTGCTCACTAAAACGGGTTGTTAAGTCTTAACTTTGTTTTGTTCTGTGTCACTCTCTTTATGACTTGTAGTGCAGTGACATCCAGCCTTTCATTTGGGATTTAGGTACTACCATAATGCAACAAACAGAGTGGTTAATAGGAATAGCTTAGTTTTCCAGTTGGTTTAGTTTTGGACCCAGTTGAGGCAGAATTCTGAGATTCTGCATTTTTGTCATTTGTTTGTGTTGTCATTTGGAGATGTAATGGTCAAAGTGGTCATTGAATTGCTGAAGAAACAAGTCCTGGAAACCTTGTGTCACTTAGGCATAGGGATCTAATAAGAACTGTAAGGATTTTACCTTGGCTTACCAATTCTGGGACTTACTTGATGGACATTTGCCTGTCAGTTGTTAAAGGTGAAGTTTATTGTAGAAATTAATAGAACATAAAAGCAGAGTAATTTTGTCTCTTAGTGGAAGTTGTTTTCACCAGGGAGAACTTCAGAAGGCAGTGTTTTCCTGTGTCCTGCTAGCTGACATTCTCAGTCTAACTAACCTGCAGCTGAAGGTTTGACTCCTTTAAGCAAAGCATTCTGAGGTGGGCTGAGGGAGATATTCTGGAAGAGACAAGTTTATGATGTTACCAGAATCGATCATAATGCTAGAGGTGTCCTGATTCACTTTGTATATCAGGTTTTCTTGATGCATACCATTTGAATTGTAAACAGACAACATCCTTTTACAGATAAAAGTTTTTAAATGGTCAGATATGTGATAATATCTAAGAAGCACTATGCACACTGTTTAATTTCCTTCTAATGTCCCTCAGGAATCTCTAATTTAATTATTTTGCATCCTTGACACCTGCTTTCCAGTGTAAATGGCTTTTCTCCAGAATCATGTCAGATCTTTTTTGGAGTCACTGCTTGTCTCTCTCAGGTAAGAAGTGAACCATATTTCATTCTACTCCAACATACAGGATGTTTGTGATGTTTTGGGGTTTTTTGAGGAGAGAGACCAGTTTTTCTGTTGCACTTTGACTTTTTTTCTGTATGCTGGGTGCATTATCACCTAAGACAGTTTTTCACTGAAAAAGAGGCCACATGAACATTTCAAACTGAACATTCAGTCAGTAACTTACCTTAATTCAGCTGTATGGCTAGTCTTAAAACACAGAGTACACTGGACTACAAAGTCTTTACCCCTGTTCTGCCTTCTATTTCTACATTAATGCAATATTCAGTCAACATGTTTTACTATTAATGCACTGAAACCTTAACAAGGGTGCCAGTGAATAAAGTAAGGGGAAGGTGGTGCTTCCATGTCTTGTGTTCATTGACAGCTCTGTAGGTCTGTGACCAATATGGATGTGCAGACACAGGATCAGGGCCCAGGCACTAATGGGATTGATGTGTGTGTGTGCTTTAGACTTTTTAGTAAGTTACTCCTGTGATACTGTCACTAACTCTGGTTGGTAATGGCTTCAATATACAGGGCTGTCTTGACAGGGGAGGGGGACATTGCTGTGGCATAAATTGTTAGAAAGAAACACTTCAGTTCTTTATACAGGCAATTGATTTGGTCTACTTGTTCAAATTCTGTTTAATGAATTTATACAGGTTGTCCAAGATAAATAACTCCTGTTCGCTTGATCACTAACTTTTTCCCCTAGTGGAAGATGATTTATTAGTGTTGAGTTTTACAGGAGTGCAGAGTGTTTTTACTTTCTTTGTGCAGGTTAAAAGTTATTATTTAGGGTTTTTTTTCTTGTTGTGTGTCTTTGTCACTATTTTCTCTGTAACTTTCATGCTAATTTGGTATTTAAAAGTGGTAGGCAATACATTAGCCAGACTTGTAAATGGTATGTCATGGATTATACTAAAATTCTTCCTGCTGGGTGTGTAGAACTAAAAGGCTTTTTTGCCTTCCTTTTAGGTTTCATCTGAAGACCGAAGTACGCTGTGGGCTTTGATTACTTTTTATGGAGGGAATTGCCAGCTGAGCCTCAATAAGAAGTGTACTCATTTGATTGTGCCTGAGCCGAAGGGGGTAAGAGTTTATTACATGTACAGTGCTTCTTGTTGTAGCTCTCATTTGCTTTCAAATAATCAGAAATTTTCCAGCTCCCTGAAGTTATAGTTCTTAAGACTGTTCATTAACAACTAAATTCAGCACAATTACGCATTGCAGCAGTTCAGTTGATACTTTCTGCATGGCTTTAGGGGTGATTAATTCAAAAGTTGTTCAATTTCATACCAGTATTCAAATTCCTATTTGAGTGAAGAATTTTATTCTTTATTCTCTTTGTCATAGCCTAATTTTGACATGTCATAGTCATTAGTGTTTGTGATCTGTTAATGTGTAGATACAGAAGCAGTGAAGAAAAATGAAGGACAAAATTGAAAAATTGCATGGAATGCCCTTCAGTGTTAGAGAGAGAAAGAAAGAAATAAATAAAGAGAGCAGAAGGAGGAACGGGTTTTTTCTTGTGTTTGTTGTTGTGTGCTGCACCACCACAGTGCAGAGCAGGATGATGCCTCCCTCTACCAGCTGCAGGACTGTGATTGATTCACCAGGACATGGTTGCCCCACTGGCGCCCAGGGCACACTGCTGGCTCATATTAACCACCAACCCAACCCCCAGATGCCTTTCTACAGGACTATTGTCTAGTCCCTCAACCCCCACTTTGTACCTGAAACCAGGATTACCCCATCCCAGGTGCAGGATCTGGGTTTTGCTCCTGTTGATTTCCATGTGGTTGGTGATTGCCCAGCTCTCTGGTCTGTCCAGATCTCTGTAAGGCCCCTCTACCCTTGAAGGGTTCACAGCTCCATCTAGTTTATCATTGGACTTCTTATTCCCAGGTGGGAAGTCAAATGCTGCTGTCTTTATGCAGATGGAGAAGCTGAGTCAGAAATACCAGCCAGGCTAAAGGGCAGCATTATTGAGCACATCAGAATAACCTGCTGTGCTACAATACCAGTAATGCTTTGGTTACAGTGTTCAGGTTTTCTTCTTCCTCAGGAACAAATATATTTGTAACTGATTTAGTGTGTTAGTTCAGAGACTGAAAATCCTGTAAACAAATTGAAAGCTCACTTAAAAATGATTCCATAGATGCTTTCAGTTCATCTGGTGCATGAAGCAAGCTTTGAGGTTTGTGTTTTATATTTTGTCCCTTAAGTACATGAGCACATTTCCATCACCTTTTCATTTCAAGTCAGTGGAAAGGGTGTGACACAGTTCAGTTACTTGAATGTGAGTAACACTAAGATCAGATTCTGTACCTCCTTACCTAAATCTGTAAAACTTTCTCAAGTTCCTCATGTTGTTCTATACAAATTGAATATATCATTGTCCCGCCAATGACCCTTTTAACATTTTGGAATTAATGTAAACTATCTAATATTATTATAAGAGAAAAATACGTGGCTACTAGGATGACAGTAAATTTCTGTGTGCAATACATAGGAAAATGCTTTAGAATAAAATATGTGCTGACACTGGTAGAAGAGAAAGTGTGAACATGGGAAATTCTTGCTTTTACTTTAAGAATCTTGTAGGGTTGGGGGTTTTGTGGTGAATGTGTGAGTGTCTTGTTTTTGATTTTTGTTTTTTTAAGTGCATGATCTTTCTTTTGTGGACTGTTTAGAAAGGTGTATTGAACACCACCCTAGTTATCTCTGTCAGCTAATTAGGAATCAGCATTTCCTATATGTAGGATTAAAATACTTTAAATCACATAATCATTGACTGGGAACAATTTTCTGGGATGATTACTTAAAATGCTTCCAGTCCTGCTGCTCTGATACATGACTACAAGGGAATCTGCAGCAGTTTGTAAAGAGGACAGTTTTGTCACCAGGAAAACTTAAATGATTTCTTTGACTTAGACAACAAGATGATAAAACAAGACTGTTAATTCTCACCACAGAGAAAGAATAAAAATATGTGTTGGCAAGTAAACTTGATTTCATCTCTAATATCTTTATTACATATGAATGACAGTTTCATTGTAGGAAATAACTCTAGAGAATCATTAAATCAAATTCATTTCCTCTGAATGTACTTGTTGTTAATTTATATTGTTTGGCATACAAAGAAAATCCCAGTTCAATCACTTCTAAATATTTGATCCAGAAATTAGTTTCAAATTTTCTAAAGGAAGTTTTCTTTTTTTTCCCTCACTGTGTGAGGAGTTTCCATCAAAGAGGGTGTTTGAATAAGTACAACACTGATTCTGTAAGATTTGTATGTATCGATGAAATGAGAAAGAAGGAGGGAGGGATAAAATTTTCTATTTTATCAACATTGTAACCTTGCATTGAAATGGCTTTAGGTAATATTTGGACAAAGGTGTAACTTTGTAGGCAACATTATGGTTTGCAGCTTCTGAAAAGGTGTATGAGAAATAGCTGTATGATTTCTGAATTGTATTCCTGCTGAAATGCGTTTTTTCAGTGATCACCTTGTAAATATTTGTCTCTACTTTATTATGAAATTCTGACTTTTTCCCTGAATGCTTTTTAATGGGGGTTTTTTTTAATGTCTTTTTAAAATGTTTTTTTACCTTTCTTTTTTAATCTTTGTTTTGTAGTGGACAAAATGTAAGTGTAAACTGTATTTAAACTTACCTTAATGTCCACTTAAAATCACTTGCATTTTAGTAGTGGCTGTTGGTGTTCCTGGCTGCTGGAGTTCTGAAGGGTTTTCCAGAACCAAATTTCATTCTTTTGAAGTCTTTTCATGACTAGGTTAGAGAAGAATTTTGCAAGTGAAGAACCTTCTGCAGTTGTGCCTTCTGAGTTCTTTATACTCAGATATAAATATATACTCAGATATAAATATGGAGAATTTTATTCTGATCTCTTGGAATTTATGGTTCTGCACAGTAGTATAGTGTCCTGTTGGATCTGGGAGAGATCATTCTCTGTTTTTGGACAGCCTCTTGTGATCTCCCTCTCCATGCTCTAGCCCTGCACTCAAAAAAGTTTTTCGGGATTGTTTTGTCTTTATTAAAATATTTTCTTTTTTTTCCCCTCAGGAAAAATATGAATGTGCTTATAAACGGGACAGCATTAAAATTGTGACCCCAGACTGGGTACTGGATTGTATAGCTGATAAGGCTAAAAAAGAAGAGACTCCTTATCATCCTCGTTTGATTATATACGAAGAGGAAGAAGAGGAGGAGGAGGAAGAGGAGGAAGAAGCAGAAAATGAAGAACAAGACTCACAAAATGAAGCTAGTACTGATGAAAAATTGTCAAGCCCAGCATCTTCTCGAGAAGGATCACCTCTGGGTGATCAAGTTTTTTCACCAAAATCCACTACTGCTGATAAGGCAAAAGGGGAACTGATGTTTGATGATTCCTCAGATTCCTCTCCAGAAAAGCAAGAAAGGAATTTGAACTGGACACCGGCTGAAGTCCCACAGGCATCTGCAGCAAAGCGTAGGTTGCCTCAAGGGAAAGACTCTGGGTTAATTAATTTGTGTGCCAATGTCCCACCAGTGCCAGGTAACATTTTGCCTCCGGATATGAGGGGCAATCTCATGGCTTCGGTACAAGGTGCCCAAAGTTCTGACCGGCAGGAAATGATGGCCACGTGGAGTCCAGCGGTGCGGACGTTAAGGAATATTACTAATAGTGCTGATATTCAGCAGATTAATAGACCATCAAATGTAGCACATGTAAGTGTTGGATTTTTAATTTTTAAGCTATTGGACTTTTTCTTAGGAACTATCGTATCCAAGAACTTCAGTTTCCTTTTACTCTTTTTAAAAAGGTCCACAGTGAAACCTTAGAGTCCAAAATGTTAGAGTTATGGCCAAATTCATAACCTCCCTGTAATAAGTAACTTAATTCCTAGCAGGTTCACAGAAGTAAGAATGCAGTTGGAGAAAAATGTTTGGAAGAGTAAAGCTGTGTTTAACTATAATATGGTTTAGAGTAAAGTTATGATTTCCTGGTAAAAGCAAAAAGAAAAGAGTGTTAATTTAGAATTATGTTGCTAGTTCAGGAAGACTAGTTTCATACCCTTCAAGCTTTTCCATCAGTGCAAGGAATTTTTTCTGCTATAAACACATAAAACAGAAATTGTTCCCATGGTAGGTTCAATTCAAAACTCTGTTGTTCTGCTGGGCATCATTAAGTTGTCATATAGTATAGCCAGGATTATGATGCAGAAGTCCAAACTTACACCTTCTTATGCCACTTGTGTATTGAAATAACTACAGCTCTTGTACTGAATTTATTTCTAGAAGAAAATAAAAAGCAAGTGAGCGTGCTGCACTTGCAGCATTGAAATTCTTAGATGTTTATGGGAAGAGAGCATGAGAAAAGTAAGTGCTGGTAAATGTTAGACATTTAAGTAATTGCACCGATGCCTTTCTTTGCATGGTAAAACTTTGAAAGGTGCCTGAGTAGTACAGAGGCTTCCAGCCAGCACTGAAACACAGAATGTGGAATCACTCAGAAATGTTGGTCCTTTGCTGTCTATATGGCTTCTGAATATGAAACAGAAATACAGGTTTCATTTTAAACCTGAGTCTTAGTTCCCTCTTCTCAGTGCCTTGAATTGTTTAAGGGCTGACACTGCTGAGTAAGGGCTGAGCAGAACCACCAGCGCTGAGCGCTGCATCTACAGCCCAGTCACACTGTGCTGTCAAACACACTTCGGGAGTGTTCCTGTGCAAGTGTTTCTCTGTCAGCGATATTTGCAGGGCTCTGGGAAGGTTGATGGTGGTGTGCTTTGGCTACACTGTTCTCCCAAAGTCTGCTGGAGTAGCAGCTGGACTGTGATGTGTAAGGCCTTTGTAGCAAGTCCTGTATCATGCTGCTCTGTAGGTCACTGTGCCAGCTCCAGCACGTGGAGAAAGGCTTTGTGCCTTAGAGTTGTGAATCTGCCTCCTAGAGGGAGGAGTACCAGCTCTACCTTTTTGCCCTATAACTTCCCTTGTACTTGGCATCCTGCATGAGTGCAAGTCCTGGTGCACATTCTTGAAAAGTTAGTGTTTAATTTAAGCCTCAGATTACTGCCAAATGGCAAGAGCTGTAATAATAAGGCATAAAGTAATAAAGTTACTTTCTGAATAGAGCCTTAGGATGGCGGTCCCGTGGTGTAAAGGAGAGCACTCGGGACTCTGAATCCCAAGGACCTGAGTTCGAATCCATCCCTTGGCAGTTCAATGCCTCCCTGCCATCCGATCCCGTCAGATCTCGGATGCTCAGCAGGGTCAGCCCCAGTCAGTACTGGGTGCTGTGACAGTCCCAAGGACTTCAGTGTCACTGTCCAAGCTCACTTGGCCGTGGCAAATGGACCTCAGGACTTAAACAGTGGGGCCAGTTCTGCACACGCTGTGCCTCACCTAAAACATCCACTGCACAGGCTTGAAGGGCTCGCCCACCTGGGGAGAGCCCTTCCCAAATCTTCATTCCCGAAGTCTGGCCATACATACATACAGCCTTAGGATGATTTTCAAAGTTTTATCCCTTTATTTTGAAATATGTGTCCTGAAGCTTCTGTAATTTTGACTTTTGGGACTTGTAGTGGAGAAGGAGCTCCTCATACCATGCCACAGAAACATTATTTTTGTGTATGTCATTTTGTTAATGAATGTTTATCCTGTGGTGCAATGGGCAGTGCATTGATAATCATGGTTGTACATGTGTGCTGTACCAATCAGATCAGAATTACTCTGGACAATACCTGAGATGTTTTGATGTGCATTGCAAAAACACTTGAGCCACCTCTGATGGAGAGTTGATGGACATCTTGTTGAGAGGATACAGTTTTAATTGGGTTTGTGTTTTAGTGATGGGCTTTGATTCCTCTCTTGCACATTGCTGAAGGTGACACTGTGTATGTTGAAATAGCGAGGGTGAAGGAAACAAGCTTTTCAGGATTCTCCAAAGCTGATTTTATATTTGAAAGACTATGAATGGCAAGTCTAGAATTTCCTATTGCAACTTCTTATTTATAAAAGGTATAGTTTACAGTTAGTATGTTAATAAATACTTAGCACTCATACTAATCTAGTAGAACTTAGCCTAACTTTCCCTTATCTGATTCTTTAAACATTCACTTGCTAATTTGTGTCTGCTTAGTATGAAACAATTTTTCCACCAGTGAGTTGTACATTTAAAAATTAAATTCTAGATTACTTAAGCTCTCTGTATGAACTTAAAATCTATTATTCCTAAGCATGGGTAGGTTAGGTTGGTTTTTTCCCAAAAAACCATTAGTGCTCAGCAGATCAATGTGTTTGGGTTTTTTGGAATTCTGAATAAAAACAAGCCATATATTCCTGAATTAGTTCAAAAGAAAACAAGATTGACATCTTTCAAACAGCACTCATTAATGGAGGCATTATTAGCAATTTTCAAGTGAAAATAAGACTGTGGAACTAAATTCTGAATTTAATGGACCAGCAAGTTTTTAAAACTAGTATTACAGTTGATCAGTGTAATTCTTCATGTAGTGTTAAGAGTCACAATGCTGTTGAAGAAATCAATAATACAGGAATAGGTTTTAATCTTACATTTAGCTAAAATGTACATTGCCTTTTATTAAGAGCCACTTGCAGCTCCACACTTTTCTTTGTGTAAATCCTGTTTTTTAATTTTGCTATTAGCAGTTAAAGGTTTATGTTTAACTCACAAGGTATATAAGCATAGGGTTCATTTCTTTTAGGAATTGTATTTTCCCAGTAGTTCTTTAAATATTTTTAAAACTGAATGACAACCAAAAGGTCACAAAACTAATCTTTGTTTTCTAGATATTACAATCACTTTCAGCACCTACAAAAAGTTTAGAACAACAAGTAAATCATAGCCAACAGGGACATCCAAATGTGGTGCTGTTTAGTCAAGTGAAACTAACACCAGAGACACATTTATTGCAGCAGTCACATCAAGCACAGCAGCAACAGCACCATCCTCTTTTACACCTTCAACCTCAACAACTTATGCAGCTCCAGCAGCAGCAGCAGCAGCAACCCCAGATCTCCCAGCAGTCTTTCCAACAGCAGCAGCCTCACCAGTTTCCCCAGCAGCAGCAGCAGCAAGTCCATCAGCAGCACCAGTTCTCCCAGCAGCAGCTCCAGTTCCCGCAGCAGCCGCTCCACGCGCAGCAGCTGCACCGCCCTCCGCAGCAGCTCCAGTTCCAGCAGCAGCACGTGCTGCAACAGCAGCTGCAACAGCTGCAGCAACAGCAGCAACAGCTGCAACAGCTGCAGCAGCAGAACCTGCAACAGCTGCAGCAGCAGCAGCTGCAACATCAGCAGCAGCAACTGCAGCAGCAGCACTTGCAGCGACTGCACCAACAGCATCAGCAACAGCAGCTGCAGAACCAGCAGCACTTAACTCAGACAGCTCCAGCACTACAGCATCAGCTTCCAGCCCAGCAGCCACAACACCACCAGCAGCAACAGCAACAACTGCAGCAGCAGCCGCTTTTTGGGCACGATCCAGCAGTGGAGAGTTAGTAATAATTGCCTTCTGATCCTGGGAAACGTGTGGCTAATGACGTGATGTGGGTTAGAATATCAAAAAGTAATTCTGTGTTTATGGGATGGGATTGTAAGAAATGCCATTCATGGCTTAGAAACAGTTTTACTAATATTTAATACTTAAATGATGATGCAGCAGTCTGAAAAGGATGAGAGTGCTGAGAACACTCTCTTTTCATATGTATACTTGATGCCACAAGCACATAAATTATACTGTCAGAATAGTGTTAATCCATGCACACCATAATTGTTTTAAATTTTTTTTCCTTTGAAAGAGGGGAAGTGAGGAGCTTTCAAACAGTATATAAAAACTGGAAAGACAAGTAAAATTGTGGAAATGCTAGTGAATTAATGAAGATTCAGTATCAGAAAGCTGTCACACCTTGCTTTAAATTCTGTCTGTGCTAGTAGAACTGAAATATTTTTGATTGTTTTGGCTATTCATAGCTGATCTTTGTAAATGAGGAAATTACCTTATGTTTTCCTTTTAGTGACCCTTCTGCCCCTTTAGGGTCCCTTGAGGGAAAAAACCCACCCAAAGCAAAATCAACCCGTGGGCTGAATTGTGCCTTTAAGGCTTTCAGCTTCAAGATTTTGGATCCTAATTTTTCAAGGAAGTGCACTTTAAAATTGAATGAAGTTTATAACCTGGTAATAAGAAAAGCTTAGTGTAGCAAACATGTTCTGAGATGAACTCTTCAGACTTGTAAGTATTTAATTGTTTGTTCTTTTATGTGGCAAACTATTCCAGTTCCTGAAGAGTATTTCCTACTGGGCTGTGTCTTTGCAATTGCTGATTACCCAGAACAGATGTCTGACAAACAGCTGCTAGCAACCTGGAAACGGGTAAGATTCTGCTCTATTTTTAAAAAAAACTACAATGTAATGTCATAGTACCTAAATTCTGAAAGAAATCATTGGAACTGTTTCAGCACTGCTCATTTTTCTGTAGGCATCCTCTTGTGTAATTCTTCTGTTACATCCTAAAAACCATTACTCAACTGCTGCTGGTCAGAAAAAGTAATAAAAATGCTTTAGGTGTGCAGCCTGGTTGAATTAAGTCTTCAATCAGAACATAGATAAATAAGTTTCAGCCTTAACTATTTCCCAGTTATTCATGCTTTTAATCAGGCAGCTGTAATACAGCAAATGTAATATAGCATCTCTATCTGTCTTTAACTTGATTGTATAAAAAGACTCTTTTTTTGCATATAATTTTGGCATTTATTAGCCTGTGAGGTATCCACCTGAGTGAATACGATGGAAGAGTAGAGTGTTTCTATTTTTTGCCAACTTCTATTTTTCAGAAAAATCTGATTGTATCCTTTCCTAAATAAGAGGACTTTGATGTTCTTCAGAAACTTCTGATGGATTTTGTAGTTGAATTTTCCCTACAATTTTGCATAATCAAGTAAGCTGTTGACATTTTTAACAGCACTTGTGTTTATTGCTGAGATAGAATTAAATAGTTCATGAAAAAATTGTTTAATAGTTATACTGCAAAAAATAAATAAAGTGAGAAGGGTTATTTTTGTTTATATATCTTTATTTTTATTGTTTCCCATTTATTCTTAAAGGTAGACTTTTTGTTCAGTGAAAAGCTGCATATTTAATTTTGGTTTTTGTTTCCAAAAATGTTCTTAGGCTAGATAACAAACCTGGTTTTGGGGGGTAACTCTGCAGTGAAATGGTGCTAATGGTGGCAGTGTCCTAAAGAGTAGACTTTCATTTCAGACTTTTTGTCTCTTAAGGTAATTTAAAAATTGTTATATATTAGGAGTTCTGTGTTTGTTCTCTTGCCAGATCATCCAAGCACATGGTGGGACAGTGGACCCCACTCTCACAAGCAGATGTACTCACCTTCTCTGTGAGAGCCAAGTCAGTAACATGTATGCTCAGGTAAGCAAACTGGTGACCTCTATTGCTGCATGCTTTCATTTTATTGCTGAAAAGTAAGAAAATTCACTCTGTGCTTCATGCTTAGATTGCAAGCACTAATTTAAAGTTTTTGTTTATGTGCTTTTTTGTGGTTTTTGGTGTACAAACTTTCATAGTGCATGTAACAGACTTATTCCAAGAGAGCACTAAGAAAGATGCTGTGAGAAGGAGGATCCTGAAAAAGTAGAGAAAAACAAACAGTCAGAATCAAAACTTTGATTTGTAAAATAGTGTAAAATAAAATGAATGTGTGTTTTGTGTTTAAAATCTGTTTGTGCATGTATTATTAGGCTGTAAGGGAAAGGAAGAGATGTATTACAGCACACTGGCTGAATGCAATCTTGAAGAAGAAGAAAATGGTCCCACCTCATCGAGCCCTTCATTTTCCCGTGGCGTTTCCACCGGGAGGAAAGCCATGTTCTCAACATGTAAGAAGGAAAAGCTTACTTGTAAAGAATGCTTGCTCCATTGCCTGCTTCATTAGAGGAGCAGTATTAAAATAGAGCTAGAAAGCACTTACTCAAATTAAAATACACATTTCTTTTGCCTCGGAAAAAAAAGTTTCTGTTAACCTCTGGCTTCTGTGTTGATGTGGTTTGTGCTGTCAGGTTATCTGAGTGCTTTGCAAGTCCTGCTGAGCTCAGAGTGGTAAGGGCAACACCTGCCTTTGTGAGTTACTGTCTTAGACACTGAGGGGCAAAGATTGCACTGAGTGAGACATAGCAAGATGGCAGGAATCCAAGCTACACAGTGTTTTACTAACGCATCTAACAGTATGTACTGCCTTTACGATAACCCAGTATTTTGAGAGGGTTTTTTGAGCATTTTTCTGGGTCAATGCTTAGCAGATATCAAAAAAGGAAGCCCGTGCTGCTAATCAGAGAATAAGAAGCCACAGTTCATTAGGCTGTGCAGTGAGGAGCAGTGGGGAAGAGGAATTTTGTGGGTTTGAAAAGCTTTAGTTCATTCAGATGCATCTTGAAAGGCACTGTGCTTTATAAACAAGGTGCCAAAGTATGTCTTGGCTTTGGATTTCTTTGTGCTGGATGCAGAGATAAAGGATGAAAACCTGTTCAGAAAGACATAAAAAGAAATAACAGATCTGGAAAAATTAAAATACAACAACACACAGGTGAGCACAATGGTTAGTAGTAAATGTAGTATGTTATGTAATAAACATAATTGAAACAAAATTACTGTTGCCTTTTCCTAAAGAAAAGGAGAGAATGGCAAAAATGAAAATCTGGCAAGATTAGAGATAGTGGGAGATGTGGAATTAGCAGTTCACCACCTATGATCAGGTGGCTCAGTTTATTTGGCTTCATGGCAGAGTAGAGCACAGCTTTCAGGAGATTTTAAAAAGTAGAGTGGAACAAGTAGGTGCAAGTGTTTGTCTGTCTGCCTGAATATGAACAGCAGCAGAAGGAAGAGGTGAGACACGTGAGAAGCGGATTAGCTCTGAGCTCTTTCATAATAAAACCCTAGTCTGTGTAAATGAGAAAAAGCTGACCAGAAGAATGAAAAATCTTCCTGAGTCAAAACTAGTGATAGAAACCTGAAATTTTTAAGTACAAACATGACTTTTAAATTGTACTGTTTGTATCCTACAAGCCATGCTTTGATGAAGTGCTTATGCGCTATACTTATGATGCTGTGGATTTCATTGTAATGTAAAACAATTGGTAATGTAAACGTATTTTCTGCAGGAGAGTTTTGTAAGTACCATCTATGTTCTCGTATTTATAACTGTCTCTTTCTGTCTGCAGATAATCTCTGTGACAGGATTTGTTGATAGTGACAGAGATGACCTCAAGCTAATGGCCTACCTGGCAGGTGCCAAGTACACGGGCTACCTGTGTCGCAGCAATACAGTTCTCATCTGTAAAGAGTAAGTGCCTTACTCCACAGTGCTCAGCCTGGTACCAGGTAGGGCTTTTCTGGATGTGAGATGATACAGGTACAGCTCATTGTAAGAGCATTCATTTTAATCAGTTCTGCAATTTGATAGCAATAAACTTAGTGATGTTGTTTATTGAACCAAATTGCAGCACATTATCTGATAAATTTGGCTTTCTGAAGACAGGCAAAAGTAAAAGTAATTTCTAAATTTGCTACCATATACTATTTTATAAGGGATACTGACTCTTGCATCAACTATAAGTAAAATATGATTTTTTTTAAAATAATTGTTATAAAATGTTGGACGAGTGAAAATGTAAATCCAGGTCTTACTTGATTCCATTTAGGGCAGAAATTCTCAATTAATTGACTTGTTCTGGTGCATAGGACAAAAGTATTGTTTCAGACTACCTACTGTGTCACAGTTAAAACAGATAACAGGCCAGCAAAGAAATAACTGGTATTTTAGGTTTATTATTAAGAATTGCTCTTTCACCTGTTTCCTTGCAATACAATGCTTTTTCTTCATCTCTGAACAATAAGGCCCAATGGGTTGAAGTACGAGAAAGCCAAGGAGTGGAGGATCCCGTGTGTGAACGCACAGTGGCTCTGTGACATCCTGCTGGGGAACTTCGAGGCCTTACGGCAGATCCAGCACAGCCGGTACACAGTGTTCAACCTCCAGGATCCACTTTCTCCCAGTCAGCATCTAGTGCTGAACCTTCTGGGTAAGAATTTCAGTCAAAGAATCCTGTGCTCTGTAGCATTTGTAAGTGCCTATTTAATAAATTGAAGTGTGTGTCCTCTGTTACAAATAATTTGGCAGTGGTTTCATCTTTGTTCTGTTCCCCATTCCACAGATGCTTGGAGAGTCCCACTAAAGGTGTCACCAGAACTTCTAATGGTATGTTGACTTACTGTGTATGTACAGCTGTTTTGATAAGATCACTCCTTAGTGTTTTTTAATGTGTGAACACTTGTATGTGGTATGAGCAGCCTGTCAGAGACACTTACACAGACCTGTCCTGAAGCTCCTGGTTGTACTTTCTGCTAATGTTCTCTATTTTGTTTTGAGAAATCTAAGAAATAATCTTTTGCAGAACTAAGAAATTGTAGTGTGATTTACAAAAACAGAGTTGCTGTTGAGACATCTTGGACTAGAGCTTCACTTTTCAGTTTCTACACCAGACTGCTAGAAAGGGCTTAGTATTTTTTGAGTTGATACCTAACACTGAAAATGAGACTACATGAAGGTTTTTATGACAGAACACCCCAAATCAGTAAGAATCATGTTAGAATATTGACTAAATTTTAAATAAAATATATAATGTAAATTGAGAGTGGAGCTACTTTATATTGTCTCTTTTATACATACTAAGAACCATGGGTATATATACCATATATTTTAGAATTTAAAAATATACCATACATTAAAAAGTGTAGTTGATAACCCTGAAATAAAAGCAGTGGAAATGAAAACCAAAGAATTGGACCTTAAAAAAGATACAAGAATTTAATTTTTGTTATGTAGGGTATTCTGTGAAACATGCAAAACATGAGACAGGTTTAAGAGCTGAGGTGGAAACTGCAGCTTGTTCTGAATATGTAGAAAACTACCAGTTTTTGTATTGTAACTTTTCTTCCCATTTCACGTTTATACTTGATAACTTTTCTCAGTGTGTTTTCATCTAGGTAGACCCTAGTATAGGCTGGTGAACTTTCAGTTTATTTATACAACAGGTGACCATCAGATAACATTTTCTACTGCACAGAAACATTTTGCCACACCTCTGCTGTTGTATCTCAGTCAGTGTGTAAAGTCTTCAGAAAAGAGGTGCTTAGTAACTCCTATAACTTAGTTTGTGCTAATGCTTTCAGCTTTAGAAATAGCCACTACTGTATTCCTGACCATAAGTTTGAAACATTCTTAGAGACTCCTGTGGAATTGTTTTGTGGCCCTGTAGGAAACTAATTTTAGAGCACTACATGCTTTTAAAAATTTGTGTTCTTCATATTTCCTGAAAAAGAATGCATTCTGCTGTTGTAAAATAAAAAACCCTTGAGGAGTTTCAGTATACACTATTAGTATTTGAAATAGCTTTTAACTAACTCGGTTTTGGGTTGTTTACCACTACACTTTGCATCCACACTGCAGTTCAGCTCACCTTAAAATTGGACACGTGCCTTCTTTATGGGGGTCGTTCAGACCAGATAGTCGTCAATGTTTTGTGTTAAGTAGCCAATGGAGAGACCTTAGGGGTCAGATTTTAGTGCCTCCTGTTCTGTATTTGCTATATGTGGACCTTTTTCGCTCGTGTCAAGTGGGAATCCTGTAACTTAAATTGAAAGGGACTTCTGGAGACAATCCTGTCCAGCTGCTCTGAGTGCTCACATAGGAGGAGTATGGTTTGGCAATAGAACATGCTGGGCATGTGGAAGTGTCAGACAAGGTACTTCACTGCCTTCATAGTAGGCATTTCTATTTGTCTTGGGATTCAGGGTCCTCTTGTGAGGACAGCTGTCTTGTCAGACAATGTTGATGCCATCTATCTCTTGCATTTTCATAGTCAAAATGTCTATCATAAAAAAGTGAATGTGTGAACCTCTCTTTCCAGCTGCTCATACTCTAGCACTTGTCAGGCATAAAAATGCCTGTTCCTGAGAGCAGGAAACAAACCCCTGTGGCCTGTTCCTCCCAAAGGAACATCCTCACAGTAAGGCTGGAACAATGCTGCCTGTCTTTTCTGGTCATGTACCACTAGCATTCCTCATTAAATTTCAGGTGTCAATTTGAAGGTTAAAAAGGAATAGATGTCATACACTCCTGCACCTGAGAGCTGTGATTTCAACTTTCTCAGGTCAGGGAGAGCCTAAAAGCTGCATTTCTCTACCCCTGGGCATGTGCTCTAGAGGCTGATCTGGTACTTTGGAGGTGGGAATGTCTGTCCAGCTTCTGTTTATATAATTAGGGAACTTGAGTTTAAAACAGTGTTCTCTGGAATATTACCACTCCGTGATATTTAGCACCAGGAAGAATATTGTAGTCTTCATGTATTTAACAAATAGGCAGGCTTTTCAGTCTCCTTCTCCTTTAATTAATTGGGTTTTCCATTTATGATTATCAGTGTTACTTAAAAGAGAAAAAGTCCCACAACATTTTATTTGGTGTACACTTACATGGTTACATGAATTTGTGGAGAGCTCTGGTTAATGTCCAGCTTTGCTCTTGGGTAGGTTGTGAAAGCAGCAGGTGCACCATGTGCTCGGTATTGTGTCATTCTCATTTGTTTAGTTGTTTTCATACAGTCACAGCATATCGTTGTATGGTTCTCCTCTTTCATAATAAAAATTGATTTCCCTGCTTAATTCAGATACAAACATGTACATGGTCTGATTTCAGGGTGTGAGGTTGCCTTTGAAACCAAAGCAAAATGAGTCCAGTCTTCAGCCGTCTTCCAAAAGAGCAAGGTAAGAACAGAGAGTAGTCAATGCCCATAGTCCTTCACTGACTTTTCCCTGCAAGTGTCACCTGGCCATCACCCTGTGCCCTGCTCATTGAAACTATCAGGGGGTTTGGTGTATTGCCAGCTACTCAACTGGCAGGAATAAAACAATAACTACAGTGGAGCAGTAAGAGAATTGGGAGAGAACAGAATCATGAGAATATTCCCTGTTCTCAGCACGGTGATTTTTTTCTTCAGAAAAAACCCTGCCAAATTTTCATTCATCTGGGTCATTCTGTTAGTAAAAATTGCAAGAGTGTGCATGTCTAATTTCAAAATTACAGTTACGCAGCTTTGGGTTGAAACATCACATGCTGCTGTATTTCCTGTATTTTGTAGGATTGAAGACCTGCCACCACCTACTAAAAAACTCACCCCTGAGCTCACGCCAATGGTGCTTTTCACAGGATTTGAACCTATGCAAGTGCAACAGTACATTAAGGTGACTTTCCAGCTTATCTGTTGGCAACTACATTGAAACATCTGATACCATTTTTATTGATGTTGAATTTTTGCTAAGACTTGATTAGCATATATCTAGTGGATAAACACCCATACTTACTGGGGCTGAGGTTAGAGTAGGTTTATGTGAATTGATTCATACTACTGTGCCATTTGGTTTTTTCTTTCTGTATGATTGCTTTAAAAAGCAAGAAAGCCCTTTCCACGTTTGTTTTTAAATGAGCAAATTCATGACCAAATTTAGTTGAGAAAAGTAGTGATGGTTTTACTGGATAAGACCCAAGTTTCTTCTAGTGCAGTTGGTATCTGTAGTGCCTAATGCTTCCAAGAAAGCTGATGACAAAGCTTAGGGCACGTGTGAGAGGAGTTCCTATTGAGGTTTTGTTCTGTTCCCTAATAAATCTGTCCCAAAGCTTAACTCTAAATAATATATAACATTCAGATAATGAGAAGTAAGTGAGGCCTAGTGTGACTCCACTACATTTCTTAGAAATATGCACCACTTTGGTGTGCTCAGAAATATCTAATATTCTTTTTATTACACATAAACTTCTTTTTAAAGTAGTTGGACTTTGGAGGTTTTTTTGCCTTGCAGTGTTTGCATTTGAAGCTTGTTATTAAATATTTTAGAGCAGAAAATATTTTTCTGTGTATCTCATAATGTTTCAGTGTTGGCTCCTCACTTTCTGTCATGTTGGTACCTGGTTAATTACATGGAGAATCTGTTTTGGTGACAGCAATAACTCACAAATATAGAAAATGAACTTCAGCCTCAAAGCTTGTGAAGTTGAATGTAAACCTGGCAGTGCTGATGCCATCAAGATTTTCAGAGTTTGGATACCTGAATGAGGTTGGATAATTCTAATCTTCTTGAGGTGGAGGGGAAATCTTTTTACCCAAAGGGTTCCCTGCACATCAGAATGGAAATCTTGCAAGAGCTGTTTGAGATGAACATAAATAACAGCCTTTGCCTTTCATAGAGGTACAAGTGTACTGTTCACAGGGGTTTATACATGCCCTGAATGAAACAAATAGTGGAGATGTTGTGTCATTGAATAATACTTTTTGTGTGTCACCCTTATGCAAACCATCAAAGTAAGCATGGTAAAAAGGAGCTTAAAGCATGTCCCTGTCTGTCCTGTGTGTTACCATTGTGAGAGCAGGAGAGTACACAGGGCTGCCAAAGACCTTGAATATACCCCTTGGGCTTTCTTGCTTGGGGGACTCTGAATCACTGATGTAATAGAATCACCCTAGAGTGTTAAGTATTTATATTTAAACATATTGGTGGAGTTTTATTTATTTGTGCAAAAGGTTTGTCATGGAAAATGAGAAACCCATAGTGCATAGTTAGTAAAGCAGACCAAATATTTGTTCATTTTTGAAATTATTAAGAGGGGAGCATTCTGTCTGTAACATCTGTGGTAATCGATGTGCCTCACCAGCTGATTTGTTTTACTGCAAATCCCTGCAGGTAATGACTGTCTTAACTGACAAGATAGCAACTATGATGTGTTAGTTTGGGTTTGGTAGTTTAAACCAAGGGAAAAGTGATAGTGGTTCAGTATCATCAAAAATACATAGGCAACTGGTGTGTTTAAGGAATATGTGTCTTGCATGAGATGCTTTTCAAAGAAAAGACTAGGAAATTGAATTTTGCTGTAGCTACAGTGTTTATTACACCTTCTACAAAAAAGAGCAGAATTATTAAATATTCTACTTAACTTCAATATCTTGTTTCACTAAAAAAAAGATTTTAATTTGTAACTTACAGTTATTTCCTTGCTTTAAAAAAGCAGAACCCAAAATCAGATAACTGCAGAAGTAGGAAGTATCTTTCAGTCTTGCTGGGTGATATTTATATCTGGAAATACCTGGATTTTCAATGACTGTATATTCTGTCAAAATTTATCAGCTTTAGTAAAGCAATGACTGTAATGCAGAAATCTGTATTTACTGTTTTATTAGGAGCTTAGTTTTATGTTGGTGGTGATGTTACGATTTTTCATTTATGTTTTTCCTCCAGTTATTTACCAGCTTTCATTGTAATTTGTGTTTTGTACAACTTTCAGAAACTGTATATCCTTGGAGGAGAAGTAGCAGACTCTGCCCAGAAATGCACCCACCTAATTGCCAGTAAAGTGACCCGAACTGTCAAGTTCCTAACAGCAATTTCTGTAGTCAAGCACATAGTAACTCCAGAGTGGTTAGAAGAGTGTTTCAAATGCCAGAAATTTGTTGGTAAGTTAAATCAGTATCAATTCCTATAGTAAACTTAAGATTCAGTAACGTATTTAAGTATACTTTGTTGTTTCGACTTCTGACTTCAGTGTTTCTCCAGTTTTCTAAAGAGTTCAGTTTTGGAAAGCAGAGATTTTAGTTCTGCAGCAGGTCTGACTAATCCTTCACACCTCTTGAAGAATGACGTACAAATTTTTTAAATAATTATATTACTAGCTGGCTTGTATTCCACTTGTGTCAGGTTATGGTAGTATGGTTGGATAAAGCTGTCATAAGAACTACAGGTTGTTTCGATTATTTTTTTTAAACAAGTTCTCTTTCATCAGAACATTTTGTTTCATTTAGTTTTGATTTGATACCATTTCTTTCCCTTAAATGAATGAAAAACGTACTTAGAAGGTTTGCTTTACAATGATTAGATCTTGGATGTTGTTAAACATTGTATTTTCTTGTGTGGCTGTTTTGTAGACTTTTATTTGTGGTTGCGTTTTATTTAGCTTCCTTAAATGCTCTGATCATTTGGTGTATGATTGTTTTGTGCTTTTTATATAATTGGTTTGTCAGAAGAAAATATATAACATCACTGCCTAACATCATAAAGACTTAAATCTATGGATAATTAACTAATAAAACCAGTAAACATTTTTATAAATCTCAAGAAGGCAATTTACTTACTTCAGCATCAATGAACTGAGAAATCAATTCATTTGAAAGGTATTAGAAGAAGAAGAAAGTTGGGGAATTTAGGATGACTTGTTTTGATCTAGTACTTGAAGTACTTTACTTGTCTATAGAAATTTAATTGATTGATAGCTAATGGGCTGCCTCCAGTTTTGTACCTGCTACAATGACAGAAAATATGGCAATTGTTTACAAAAACTGTCCTACTGGTTTCCTTTGTCTTTTGGAAGAGTATGAACACCATCTCTTGCAGGTTATCAGAATTGCCCTTGGAAAGACCAATTTGTTCTCCATATAATATCTTCTTTTCTTTCTTCTTTAAGCTTAGAGATTTTGAATTAAATTTGATTTAGAAATATGTTTGGCATAGATTTTTGTGGAAAGAAAAAGACTGAAATTCTATCCCTAATAAAAAGTGAAAAATTGGCTGAATAACAGGACAAGTGAAAAAGAGGACTTGAAGACAGTTTCTGGGTACTCAGAGGTTGTCACAGTAATTTTAACTTAATCATTCTGCCCATTTGTTTGCAGAGACTCAACGAATAAAAGTTTGCAAGTTTCTCCAAAGTTAGAAAAATAGACTTGATAGCACAGTGGTTGTTACTAGGTATGCAAGTGTAAAACAGCTCAATTCTCCAAGTAATTGGGGATCACCATTGTAAGAAGCCTAATAAGAGGGGATATTGTAAACATGTTAAAATTATAGTATGTGTACCTTTCAGAGCCACCCTGCCACCTGTTCTCAGATCACATCCTGGGTCATATGGCTGTGTTTTGTGTGTTATATCATCAGTCTTTCTTTTTCAGATGAGCAGAACTTCGTGCTCAGAGATGCTGAAGCTGAGGTGCTTTTCTGCTTTAGTTTAGAGGAGTCTCTAAAGAGAGCACAAGTAGCTCCACTATTCAAGGTATGCAGTTTAACATGGCATTTAAATACTTGGAGTTTTTCAGTCTGGTTGTTTCAGCATTGGGACCACAGGTTTTGTAGCTGAAGGCAATAGAACAGACTGGCATATAACATGAAGCATTTGTTGTAAATTTTATTTTTGACTTGATGCCTGCTTCCTGCCTAAACATCACTGAGGTGAC
Organism: Sakesphorus luctuosus; assembly: GCA_013396695.1. Taxonomy (NCBI): domain Eukaryota; kingdom Metazoa; phylum Chordata; class Aves; order Passeriformes; family Thamnophilidae; genus Sakesphorus; species Sakesphorus luctuosus. The sequence goes on from VWZD01012679.1 coordinate 232,622, forward strand.
CTCATGACTGTCTATAACTTCCTGAAGGGAAGTTCTAGCCAGGTGGGGTTGGTCTCTTCTCCCAAGCACTCAGCAATAGGACAAGGGGGCACAGGCTCAAGCTTTGCCAAGGGAAATTTAAGTTGGAGATCAGAAAAAAATTCTTTACAGAGGGAGTAATCAGGCATTGGAATGGGCTGCCCAGAGAGGGGGTGGATTCACCATCCCTGGAGGTTTTTAAGGTAAGCTTGGCCGTGGCACTGAGTGCCATGATCTGGTAAAGGGACTGGAGTTGGGCCAAGGGTTGGACTTGATGATCTCAGAGGTCTGTTCCAACCCAATCAGTTCTGTGATTCTGTGATAAGCCCTCTGAGTGACTGGATCCTGTAGATGTGAACAAAACACACTCAACATATTAGCAGTATTTGTTGCTTAACAAAATCTAGAACATTGCTCTGTTACTTGTGAAAAACCACTTATGGAAAGGACGTTATTTTCTTTCTTTTTTATTTTCTTTTTTTACACCAGCTTGATAGTCAAAGCACTTGCCCATAGAAATGGGAGTCCGACAAGTGAGTTTGCACTTCAGTCTCAGGAGGTTTTTGGTCTGATTCTCCTTGGAGACTGCACTTTCCAGCAGGCTGCTTGCCAGGATGGTGCAAGATGTCTTCATGCCTCTGGTTAAAATTACATTACAGTGCAGAGAGGGATCTGGATATCCAAACTGCTGGAAATTCTTTAGCCTAACTGGATTTCAGACTGTTTGTTGAGGCAAACCACCTAAAGGGTATTTTTTCAACCTGTTGTGAATAAGAATCTATGTCTTTTCTACATTTTGCTTAGTTTTGCAGACTAAATAGCAATGTTTTTTTTTTTACTTTTTTATTCGTAGCTGGTAAACAGAGATAATCTACTTTATGATCTGATCACCAGTAATGGTCTCAGTCAAATAGTAGGATAATTTTTATCAGGAAGTAATAAATTGGCTGTTAATAAAAAGGTAAAAGTTCTTTTGTAACATTTGAGATGTCCCTGTGCTTGAAGAAGCAACGAGCATTGTTGTTCTTATGTGTCTTGCCATGTGCAGTTACTTCTGACTTTATGTTTTGGGTTTTTTTGGAACCATAGTGGCCATTTGACGATTTCCTGGTTGTTATTTTACAGGCATTGAAATAGGCACCCCTAAACTGCTTAAATTTATCAAAATTCTGGATTTGCCCCCACCAGGGGAAGCATCAGTGGTAATTAGGGAAAACTCATCAGCTGATGAAATCTGTGTCCACAAGCCACCATACCCAAGGCCAGCTTACAAAGCCTGCCCTGTGGTTGTGTAAGAGAGGAGTCTGATGACAATAAAGTTTCATGTGTGGCAGAAATCAGTTAGAAAAATAATGGGTTAATCTTCTCCTTTTCTCTTTTTAGGGAAAATATTTTTACATTACTCCTGGAATTTGTCCCAGTCTTTCCACCATGAAGGCTATTGTGGAATGTGCAGGGGGAAAAGTATTATCTAAACAACCTTCTTTTCGAAAACTCATGGAGCATAAGCAGAATAAGGTGTGTTCAGTGTTGCTTTCTAAAATGTACTGGCAATACCTTCCTCTGTTACTCTGAGCTTACCATTAGTTTCTTTCATTTAGAGTTTGCCAGAGATAATCTTGATTTCCTGTGAAAATGACCTTCATTTATGCCGAGAATATTTCGCTAGAGGCATAGGTATGTATAAGCTTTCACTGTCATTTGAACAGTATAGCTGCTATTTTGATTTTTTTTATTATTTTTATAATTACTGTTATACAGATAGGGAGATATTTTGAAGCTTTCAGATAATAATAGAGGAATATGTGGATTATCCTGCTAACTGTGGGAGAAATCCGAGCCAGTTGTTTGCTGGGTATTTCTAACAGGTATTTTATAGACAGGTGTGTTCGGCTGAGCTGGCAAAATGCCAACTACCCAAACACAGAGGCAGAGTTTCCCCCTGCCCCTTCAAGGGAAAAGGGAAAGAAGAAAAAAATGCTAAAATTTAAAATTGCAAGCCTTTTATATTTACACAGAAGAGAAAAAATTAAAAGCAGAATACGATATAACACATATATATAGGAATGTGAAAAGAAACAACAACCCCACTGAGCCACCCACCCAATAATACAGATTCCACCACTCCAGGCTACAGAAACACCCCAAAAGACACTTCCCAAGAGACACTTGGCAAGAGAGAGGAAAAACTCACAATAAAGTGTTCACTTCCATAGATAACACAACAGTGGGGGGGCAGTGGGGCCTGATCTCAGCAACACAGCAGCAGCACATCCTTAGTACTGCAACCATGAAGAAAAAGAGACAGAGGCACCTCCCTCACTACTTTTTATATTTGTTTTGACATCAGATGATATGAAGTATGTCTTTGGTTGCTTCAGTCAGGTGATACTTGTCCCTTCTAATCTACGTCACACTATCTGGGCCTACTAGAACTGAGGCCTACTAAAATTAAGGCCTAATTTAGGCCTAGCTAAAACTAAGGCCAAAACTACCACAACAAGTCACTGTAAATCTCTGGAAGAGTAGGCTTGAGCTTGGGGTTCCAGTCCTGCCTGAGGCAAAGTTACTCTGTTCTGTGGTTGAAGCCCAAAAGGCAACTGAGGAACACACCCCAGCTGCCTCCACCCCAACATTGGAGGGGAAGAGAATTGAAAAAACATGAAGTGTAAATAAACCTCATGGGTTGAGATAGAGCAGTTTAATAATTGAAACAAGATAATGTGCTACTAATACTAATGACAACAAAAAAATGATGATGATGATGATGATGATGATGATAATATACTGATAATACTAATTAATAGTATTAATTATTAATTAATGTTAATGACAATACTAATGAAAAGTGGAGAGGGAGAGAGAGAAAGGAATAAACCCCAAGAGACAGAAGTGATGCACACCACAGTTGTACAATTGCTTCCCCACAGGCTGATGCCCATCCTATCCTTGAGCAGTGATCAGTGGCTCCACTGACCAGCCAACTCCTCCCAGTGTACAAATACTGGGCATGGTGTTCTGTGGTGTGGAATATCCCTCTGGCCAGTTGGGGTCAGCTGTCCTGGCCATGCTCTCTCCCATCTCCTTGTGCACCTGCTTGCTGGCAGAGCAAGTGGAACCAAAAAGTCTTTGACTTAGGATAAGAACTCCTCAGCAACAACTAAAACATCCATGTGTTACTGACATTGTTCTCATCCTAAATTCAAAACACAGAACTGTACCAGCCACTAAGAAGAAAATTAACTGTATGAGCCAAAAGCAGGACACCATCTCAGTATTCATCAAGTTAGTTAAAGATTTGGGGGTTTTCGTTTTAGCTGTTTTTACTGCAGGGTAGATCCCCATGTGCTGTTTTTATTAACAGGGATGTGCATGGGCAAATCTGGTCTTTGTAATGTCAAGTGTGATGGATTAGAGGGGCATTGGGGTGGATGGTGGGTATTGCCCCACCACTGGTGGTGGCGGGGCAATACCCCCTTATGTCTTTGCATGAGAGGCAGAAAGGTCCAGGACAGCCCCTCCTGCAGAATGAGGCAGAATGTCTGTGTGGGGTGTAAACTCCAATAATGTTTTGGGTATTTCCAGATGTCCACAATGCTGAATTTGTCCTGACTGGAGTACTTACTCAAACACTGGATTATGAATCATATCCTTTTTGTGTAAAGACTGTCAGCTACTTAGGGAACGGTGGTTTGCTAGAAGTTTTTCTTAATTAGGAACAATTAATTATATTTTTTTAGGATATGTAACGTTTACTTGATATGAGGGTAGTTCAATACCCAGAAAGCTAGCTTAAATTCAGAATGGAATTACTGTTTGATAGAAAACACGTCAGGGGAGGTGGGAGGCAGAGTTGTCACAAAGGAATAGTGGTAGAATATTAGGCAACAGGGGGGAAAAAAACTTGTTACTAAGGAAAATATTTGTCACGAATTTCTTCAGATGAGGAAAATAGTTTTTTTACTGAAGAAGATTATAGACCCTATTTGATAAATGCAGTGGAGGGACTGGTAAGGCCCCTGTGTCGTTAATGCATGTTTTTATAGAAGTTGTATTTTGCAGTCATTTCTTACTGTTGTCCTTTCTTAACAAGCATACATATAAATTTACTTGATGGATAGTAAAATGCCTTACTGCTTTGGAATCCTTGGAGCCTTATATCTAGCTGTTCAGCCATTGTACAAAGCCACTAGAACTTCCTGTGGATGCCGTTTTCCAGCTGTTTTCCTAGGGACAATGAGCAGTTTAAAGCAGGAAAGCAAAAATAAACTGCATCTTTTTTAGGATGTGTAATTTTATTATGCTGAAACATAATTTACTATGTTTTGTATTATACTACCATTTTAAAGGATCCCACTTTAGGTATCATGGTTAGCCCGTTTTTAAGCATTTTAAAATAAATTATGGTACTTCAGCCAAGAGTGTGATTTGGATGTAAAAATAGAAGGGCTTGCTATCTATTAAATTATGGATGTCAAAGATGAAAATGTTTTGTACTTTATTTTTATTTCTTATACTCTATTTTCTTTTATATTGATATTTTGCCCACATTTGAAATAAATGTACTTTTAAATGTTTTACTCTATATTTTAGTGGTCGTTCATTTTTTTGAATACTGTGCAACAATGGCACTCTGGTAAGAGTAAATTACTCAAATCTTTTTCCAAGCAATGTGAAATTATTTTGAGCTTATTTTACCAGGTATGTTTTAATATATGAATCCCAGTGCTTTGAAGGGAAATCGTTGTAAGTGTATATATGTGTTTTTACTGAAGCAAAGAAGCGTCTTTAAGGAAGGAGAAACTACAACCCTGCCTATTACACTGTTGTGATAACTTTTTGTTTGTATAGTGAGTTTACTAAATAAATAATAAAAAACAGTCTCCCAAATGTATATTCAGTTGTATTTTCTAAGTTCTAATAATCTGACTTAACCTTTTTTATCAGTTAAATTGAAGTAGATAAAAAAGTGATCCTAAAAGCATTTATTCTCTGATCAGCAAGGTGTTCAACTCTGATGCCATACAGACAAGTGAGTACCAGCACTCCCTCATCATGGGGATTACTCATTTCAAATCTCTCTTTTGTGCTGTGGCTTAAAGTGTAAATCCAGCTGGTGCTTGACCACTAATTCTCTTGCCTTTCTCCAAGTGCCTCAGTTCAACCAAGTGTTTAAGTGAATGGCAAGTTCCTGCTGTAAGAACACAGTGGCAGTAGCTCTCAAGATAAATGAACTCCCGAAGAGATCAGCACTGTGCCTGTTGCTGCTGGCACTGGTTCCTCAGCTGTATCCCCATCCTGAGCTACTCCTCTATTTGGCTTTTCTGTTGTAAGCAATAAGGGGCTATGTGAAGATCACAAGAATGGTAACGTTTCTACCAGTAAGACTTTTGCTGAGGTGACAAAATGTGATAAATGAGAATGTTGTACTTTGGCTCAAGATGGTTTTAGGTGAATTGAAGGTTAAAAAAGTGACAAAAGGGTACTTTTTCACTAATGCCCTTTACTTGCTATGTCAGTGTTTTATGCTTTTGTTCAGGGTGATGTTCAGCTCTCCATTTCCTCTTCCTCAGTTTCGTCTTCTCATGAGACAGATAAGGAAAAGTCTGTAATGTGGAGACCCAAGGTTGGAAGCTGACAACATGGTTTTATGCCTTAACTTTTAAAAACAATAAAAAAGGAGGGACTGCAGTGGGGGGTAATTTTTGGTTGATGAGTAGTTGTGTAAATGGCTTTAATTGTTGGGATATGTAGACCTGAGGAGTCTGGTCTCCCTTTACTGTCAAGGGAGGGAGAGAATGTCTTTAAAACCTGACTTAAAGAGCCCTACAGAGACCACATCTTACAGCAGTTCAGCAAGCTAGTTTCATTATCTACCTCTTTTAGAACACAGAAAATAAGATGAATCCCACCCTAAAGAACTTCAGTGATGCATTGCATAAATACTACTTTTTAATGGAGAAATAAGTACATTCTATTTTTCTTCCTCCACTTCAGAATTTAATATTGAAATTATCTAAATCTGTGTTAATCTTTGTATGGCTTGAGATTTGCTTCATTGTACTAGTTGCCAGGTTGCAAAAACATTTTGGGATGCCTTTTGCTTTAAAAGAAATATCAGCTGTTGTAGTGTTTGAATGTTTGGAAATGTTGTAGTATGCAAAACTTAACTTGAATACATGCTTTCTACCTGTGTCTCCTGCCTGCTTTACCAACCATGTGTTGCCCTGTCAAATGCAAATGCTAGTTTCAGAGAGATGCACAGTGTCAGGAGTTCAGCTGTTCATGAAATCAAACTCGAGGCACGTGAAACTGCAGGACTGGGTTTTAGAAGCCAGCAAGACCTGCTAAAACAGCTTGGTGCAAGATGAGGCTTGGCCTGAGGGATAAGGAGAGAGAAGCCAGGTTTGAATGCACTGGCAATTTCAGCCTCAGCAACAAACTGCTCGTCTCCATAGTGCATTTACACTCACAAAGAGTTCCCAACCTTTTGTAAGGATTAGCTTCCTCCATGTTCTCCACAATGAAGAAATGTTGAGGATGTGTAATGCCTTTGCCAAACACTACTAGAGCTGAGACGTGAATGCAGTACCATCTGAAAGGTGAATTTCCTTATGAAAACCATCCAAAGTGCTGTCAGATACTACATAAAGGAGCTTGAAGGAAACCAAATGTGATCATGGAACAAATGAACCCCGTGGGAAACATGAGTGGTAATGCATCTGTTTCATCATCAGTGGAGACAGTGTGTTTATTTAGCCAACATACAAGTATGACTGATTTTATTAACCTTTCAATTAGAGTGAAAAACAGAACCTGCCAAGAAATAGTCTTTCAAGAACCACAGGAGCTGTCCAGAGCCAACTGGCTTGCACAGATGTTACTGTGCGTGTGATTAGTGACAGAGAAAGGGCTTCATGAAGTGTCTGTGTTGCTGTTAGGAACATGCTTTTCCCCTAGTGGAAGATTGTAATACTGAAGTGTCTTATTTGATCCTCTCTTCTGTATTCAGAACAAAATTAACTTTTTATGCGTGCTGTTGTTTTGTTGCTTGCAGAAACATAAGGTCCATAATACAAACTTGTGTTCATTGTAGGAAATCTGCCCTGATAAAGCAGATATTTAAAGGTAAATATAGAACATGTCTGTGGCAGGGAAAGATACTCCATCAGCTAGGGATGTGCTGGAAGTCAGGGAGGCATGATGTCAACTTGTTACCCTGCAGCCTTCTGTGCTGTGAGTCATCAAGTAGAATTATAGAGAGATTTAGAAGTACAGCTGGAATAGACCTCTGGAAGTCAAGTTTTCAGTATGTCGAAGGATGGAAATACCACAACCTCTGTGGGCATCCTATTTCTGTATTTTACTACCCTCAAGGAAATAAATAAACCATCCTTGTGTCTAACCAGAAAATTCATTGCTCAAAAAGTGGCTGTGGATGCTCCTTTCATCCCTATGTGCCCCAAGCAGGGTCTGGCTCATGTCTTCCTTCTCTCCTCCCAGCAGGTAGTTGTAAACCCTTTGGACTTGTTCCAGTAAGTCTTTGTCTTACTGTGTGGGGAAGCCCAAAACTGTCAGAAGAGAAAAAAGGTATTTGGTACCTTGGCCTTTTTTGTCTCTCTCATCCCTAGGCCCCATGCCACACTGAGCAGCAGACTTGCCTTTTCCTTTCCTTTTTTTTCCCTCTTTTCCTTTCTTTCCCTTTCTTTTCCTTTCCCTTTCCTTTCCTTTGTTTCTTTTCCTTTCCTTTGTGCTGGCAATGTATGTACGGAAGTCTTTTGTTCTGCCTTTCACACCTCGTGCTAGTTTCTACTTGAGCTATATATATAAAGATCAACTGCAGTTCAAGGTGTGCAAAACCTCTTGAGTGGAGCAATAAGCACCACAACGTTTGTGTTTAGGAAGGTTGTGCAAATTTAGGCAGCTCTACTACTAAAAATTCCATCAAACATATTGTAAGTGCATTTCAGTTTGTCTTACCTCAAAGCAAAAGGGGTAGATGAGAAGCCAGCTCTGTTGATTTTTTATGTATTTTATGTTTAAATACCTTGTGGATTTAGGGGGTTACATTGACTATGTTAAGTAAGAATTACTCTTTTAATGGATGGAAGTTGGGAGAAATTTACAGTAGGGGTGGTGAAGCAGAGAGTAAAACCCAGGTTAGCTAAATTCAAAATTCACACCTCCACACCCAAGGAAGCCCCATACCCCTTCTTCCCTCTGCCTGCCCTATGCTGCTCACAGCAGGAGTAAGGAGGAGCAGAACCACAGAACAGCAGCAGGAGAAAGAACTCACACAAATAACACAAGGAAGGAGGCAGGCTGGCCCTTCAGAATAAACTTACAAGTGACTCCAGGGTTTAATAGGTGTAAGCTTTCCTAGAATTTCTATGGAATAGCATTGATGAATACAGAAGTGTTAATGGGGAAGTTGCAGGTTCTTCACTTTACCTGCAGGACTGTTAAATTGAGAGACACATCCAAATTTTTTCATTTGCCAAAATTCATTCTGCAGGAAGCACTGTGGGCTACAGGCACCTCCTTCTTGTTTGTTTCTTAGTCTTCATAATGTCTGGTAGTGTTTAAGAAAAAAAACCACTGTCTAGTTGTTAGGGTTCCTAAATGCCTGAGCCTGGCTGGTGCTCCAGATAGGCCAGCAGTGCCTACTCAGCCTGTTCCATTATGATGCTAATGATGTCCTTATCCTGAACATGCTGCCCATCCAAGCTTCTTTGGAGAGCGAGTATGGAGTATGATCCATGTACTGGCTGCTCATTGTGGAGCAGGTTATGGTAACACCAGACAGGTGGGTTAGGAATGGGCTGCTATCTTCTTAAAAACACAGTCCAGTGTCTTTTTGAAACACAACAGGCTCCTACTGAGGGAAGAGCATGCTTGAGAAGCTTCCCCAGTGGGATGCTGGAGCTTTCCCTGGAGAACTGAGCCCTTGGGAGATACTCAGAGCTCCGCTAAGGGAATTTTAACCTGTAGAGTATGTGCGCAGACAAGCATAAAGACTGAGCGATGCCTGGGAAAATACATCTTTACCAATAAGGGACATTTCTCTGATTCTCAAGCAGTGTTTTGTCAGAAGGAGATCAGGCTGTGTTTGCCAGGGAGGAAGCATCAGTAGCAGGGAACACTGCAGATCTGAAACAGCTCTGAGTTGGTCTGCCCAGGGTGTTTGCTTGTAGCAACCTACAAGAAGAAGGAAATTATTTTAAGCTCAAAAGGCCAAATTTTATTATGTCCACTAAAAACTTTGTCTTGGGTTGAGCTGGCAAAATGCCAACTGCCCAAGAACAGAGAAAAGGCTCTTCCCTCCCCCCCAACTAGCTAAGGGAAAAGGCAAGAAGAGGGAGAGGGAAAAAAATTCAAACCTGGTTTCTTCTGAAACTAACTACATGTATTTATACAGAAAAGAGAAAATTAAGAGAAAACTACAATATAACACACACTTACACAAGTTATATATAACAAGAAATAACCTCTCACTCCCTAATTAATACAAAGTGTATTACTCTAGATCTATAAGCACAGTCTAAAGACACTTAGCAAGAAACAGAAAGAGTAACAACAAAATGTTTCTACTTCTCTGAACTCAAACAAACTGCAAGCACTGGCAGCAGCAGCAGCAAGGCCTAAGATAGCAGAAAAGGTGTAGCACGTCTTTCCTGCACTTCAGCCATGGTGAAACTGACCAAGCCACACCCACACACTGGACTTTACTGCTATTGAGATGATGTAAGATGGGGTGGAATAAAATACTATTGGCTAGAAGAGGTCAGCTGCCAGCTAGCCCGGCCCAGCTCAAGGCAGCTGACAACTTCAGGCCCAAATCTGAGTTTTAAAGCCTAAATTTAGGCCTACCTGGCTAAACCCATAACAAACTTTTAAATGAAACAGTTACATCAGAGGTGAAACAGAAGTTTCCCTCCCTGCTCCCTGTGGCTTTATAGGACTGATCCTCACTCAGTTTCATTTCATATGGGATGTTGCAGACAACTGCACAGTCCTTTCTGGTGATTTCTCCTTCCAGATACTGAAAATACCTGAATAAGCAATGATATGTCCTCAGGATTTTGGGATTTGACATTTAAGTTTAATAAAATCTCAGATTTTTATCGACCATGTCATACAGTCCTTTTCTGCGGGACAAAAAGGCTTTGTGAGAGAAGGTAGAGAAACGTCTTTATCACTTGAGCTACATTTGGGAAGGCTGAGTTTACCCCCAGGGCCCAAAAGAACTGGAGCCCACCAGCCTTCCAGAGGCCAGGCTGGAACAGAGGAAGGAAAAGGATCTCAGTGATAACACCAGGTGAAGTCAGTCAGCCTTCCCACCAGGAACCCTCTGAAGAAAAACGTATTTCAAACCAGCTCGGAATTGTCTATGTTTAGTTAAAACAATGAAATAGTTTCAAAGGAGAAGGAGTGAGAAGAGTGTGATTTTTTCGCATGATGCTTGTGGCTTCCAGCCCATTATGGAGAGAGGCAGGCCGGAACCACCAGGTCAGCTTGGAGAAATCTGAATTGCAGATGGGTCAGGAGGAGTTAAAAAGTCAGGAGCAATGGGCTGTGTGCTATGAGGCCCTGACAGGTGTGTCATAAACCAGCTTCATTTTGTCTGCAGTGACGTGCTACTCACCTGGGAAAAGGGCATCCACAGAGCCCTTCAGTGGTAACTCAGCCAGTACCCAAACCTGAGTGTTGCTGTAGCTACAGAGATACTACAGACAAGGGCAGTTTTGTGCTCTCGGCTCAGCTGGAGGGGAGCCTGTGGAGAGACTCTGCAGATGTGACTGAAATGCAGTGGCAAGAAAAGCAAGGAATCAAAACACAGAGCTTCTTCATCTTCCAGCATCTTTTAGCTGAGGGGCTTGACAGTTCAAGTTCACATCATCTAAGGGGAGAACTCAGAGGAACTGTGGTCCAAGGCAATTCAAATCACCTCTCCAGCGGAGTTTCAAACACAGCAAACCCATCTATCTCTACTTGGACTGAGTGAGAGTAATACTCCTATCTCTGCCGATACCAGCATCTTGCTTCTCAGTGAGTTTGTTGGTCAGTCCAGTGCTCCTTCCTCTCTCATTTCACACTGCTTTCACCCCTGGCTCCTTTTCTCTCTCTGTCCAGAAGAGGCTGCAACAGCTATGAGTTTAACTTTCCAGACTCTCTAGCTTTTGTTGGGCTTTACCTGGCCTCCCCAATGCCACCATCTTTCTGACCCAGCACAATATAAAAAACATCCAGGATATTAAAAGTGCTAATGGGGGCATTAAAAGCAATATATTTTGTGTCCTTGGCCTCCAGTCAATCTCTAAACCATCTCATTTCCATCTGTGCTCTTCACCTTTCTGTTCCTCACATTAATGTGGGGTCTTGGCACAGCTCTGGAGCAGAAATGGAGCACTTGCTCACTAGCAGCTTCTCCAGAATCTCTGCAAGGAGCATCTCAACAAGTCTGTTTTATGGAGCCTTTCCCTGTAGGTCAGCAGTGACTGATACTGCTTCATTTCCTCTCTCACCAACCCAAGAGGTTTTTTATTGTGAATTGCATTTCTACTTCTGTGGAACAGACAATACAATAAAATCTAGTTATTGAAGAAGTATTTCTTTTCATCTTGGAGACAAAAGATAAGTAGAAGAAAAGATATCTATCTGTAAACTGTTCTGATTCAATTTGCTGTAAGGTACCAAGATACCTGAAATTCAAATTGATCAAATGCAAACTCCATCAGATATCCATTTGTTTACATTTGTGGTGAAATGCCAATATGAGCAAACCCTTGGAAGCACTGTTACAGCTGTGATGACACAGAAATCCAGAAAAAGCTCTCTACAAGGAGAGAGGATATCTTCCTAGAAGAGATGATCAAAGTGGCCAACTTCTGAATCATATGTACACCTGGAGGAAAGCTTTTGTGACTGAAAACTCCTCACCTCTCCCATCATGTTTTTTTCCCCACATCAGCAAGCTGGGCTGAGGGAACCTCTGGGAACATCAGTTACTTGTGAGCAGTATGGTGGTGAGAGAGCTAAACCTGCCCAGGGACTGGAGCTGCTCTGCCTTTCTCTGCAGATCATTTCAAATGATAAACTATTTACAGAGTCATTATAAAAAACATTCTTTCATGGATGTGAAACCCAGGGAGTTTCTAAGACCCAAGAAAGTTATAAGGGTTAAATGAAGTGTTGAGCTCAATATCTGGGTCAGCAAGGGCAGGGGAATGCAAGAGATGTGATGGGAAGTGCTGAGATGGCTCCCAGGAATGGAAACACTGGTCCTCAGCCTGCAGCTGGAACAGCTGAGCATCCCATGGAAGTGTAGTCCTACGCTGCTTGCTTTGAAAGACTTTCAGGTATAATACCAAGCAAGAGAAGAAATTTCATGCTAGTGCCTCTGAACAATGGAAAGAAATGTACCCTGCCCAAAAATGGTGTGTGTATGTTTGTGATTTTGCAAGGCTGGGAGCCTCTGGGAGCTGACAAATTAGTAAATTATTCCATTAAAATCGAAGTACATTGCAAGAAACTCAATTTTAATGAAACTAGTTTGGGGCTTTTTGACTAGGAAGACAAAATGGATTATTGAAGTATCAAATAATAAAGTAATTGATATGGAACTAATTGAGAAAACAAAGCAAAAGCAAAATCACTATAATCAAATGAGCTCAGTGTGGGGAAACTGAAATGGGAATTCTGCTTTCTAGTTTTGCAACAGCATCACTTCATAACTGCTGAAACACTGCAGTGTACCCAAACTCTGAACAAGTAGTTAAACTTTTCAAGTTTGGTTTTTCCTTAAGCACCACAGTAGGCATAAGTGCTAATTTACCATTTCCTCTTTGTAGCGCCTCTGACAACATCAGGAGCACCTCATGCAGCACTTCAGGGCAGTTTAGTCGTTTCTTTAGGTGGTGTAACTGGTGTTATTTTGTGCTTAACCTCCAGTTACACAGACCTCCAGAAATATGTCACCCTCCCTCCACATACAAGCAGCAAACAGCCATGGAGCCCTTGCTGAGCACAGATGAATTTTCTGTCCTAAGCACTCTCTAAGGGCTAAGAAAAAAGAGGGGCAGAGTTGTAAGAAGTATGACCTTCAAAGGACTGTCAGAAAAATTACAGCTTTGATAGCACCTTCTTATAAAATTTTTAAGCTCAGTGTGGGAAATATAAAGGCAGAAACTGAACTCTTTTTCTACCTATAAAGATTTAAATCCATTCCTTCCCCTTTGAGAAACACTCTTACCAAACAGCAGCTGGCACTGAGTTATATTTCATAGTAGGAAAAACATAATTCCTGGGCTCCTCTGCCTGTCAAATTCAGAAATGACAAAGGAGGTTGAAGAAGCTGTTGGACTCAGTGCTGCTCCTTTCTGCAGAATGTCTGGTTCTCTTAGTTGTGGTGAGTATGGATCCCTGGATTTTTAGGAAAGCAATATACCCTTTTGTGCCATATAGAGAGACTTTAATGCTTACCAAAGCCTGAGTTGCTCTCACTGGGTTTTACCCTTTAGCTCATGAATCCAGTGAAGAGGGTCCAGGTAAATTCAGTCCCTGGGGAATAAAAACACGTGTTTAACATGAATCATGGGAGTAGCTGTACTGACCTTCTGTGATTATCCCCAAACTTAGACCTACACCAGAAGCACTGGAGCTGAGGTTACCCATGCACCAGAGGACAGCCTGATGATGAGCAACAGGTACAGAGCCACAGCCACCTGCTCCCACCTTCCTGCATCAACTCCACTCCCTACTACTGATTAGATTTTGCCCATCATGGCAATTTTCTTCCAAACTATGTGTTTCATGGCTGCAAATGTGCAGAGCCAGACCTCTGGTTTCTCTGCTGACTTCTCTTGCAATTCTGTGCTCTGACAGTTCGCAGTGAATGCCAGTTTTAGCAAGGATGAAAACTCACACTAATAACTCAGCAACATTAAAGAAGACTAATAAAATCTGCCCCACTTCTGCCTGTAAAATGCACAGAACATGCAATGGCTTTAATGTGACAGTGAATCTGTGTGACAGTGCCAGTTACTGTGTCTGCATAGAAGGAAATACTGATGGCCTCTAGTCTGCCCCTTTGCTCTGTGCTGTTCTGTAAGTCCTGAATGAGTGTTTGCCACCTGTCCTCTTCCAGACACGTTCCTGGTGTCTGAAAAATTCTGCACTGTCCTCTGTCACCTGCAGCTGCAGCCTCTGTGAGTGATGAATTACCAGTTAACACACGTGTGTCAGAGGTTTCCATCAAAATCATTACTTGCTGCTCCTCAGCATGCTGTTCCTCCTGCACAAACAGGTACTGCCAGGCCCTTTTAAAACCAGGTGACAATATACAGAGGTGAGAGAATGTCACTGAGTGCATGTCACAGGCACACCAATGTGCTGCTTTCTCACCAAAATGTACTGCAAGCTTCAGATTCCTGTGGCTTCTAATAGGGAAAACAAGAATATTTGTGCTTTGTGGTCATGGCAAGGGCAAGGGCAAGGGCAAGGATGCTCCATTCTGGAAAGATAGGAGTCACATCACATCTGTGATCCATCTGTCACCTACACCCCACCTCTCCTCCCAGCTGTTCTTGTCGTTTGGGCTTAGTGCTCCTCATGCAGAATCCTGGCCAAATACACCATTAAAGGCAGCACTGTGCACAAGAGTGTTTTTCTTTAGGACAGTATGGAAATCGAGCTCAAAGGGACCGGATTGTTTCATGGAGTTGCTCTGGCACAGCTGTAGTGAGTCTGCTAATGCTGGTTCATTTTTTTTGTTAATTTTCTTAGGCTCTGCAGCCTGGCAGAACACTGTGTTCCTGATATTCGCCTCCCACTTGTGTTCAGAGTAAATCAAAAGCTCGTGAGAAGCAAGCCCTTTACAGATAGATTTGTCACAGATCTACTGTTTATGTATCCACCTTCACAACAACTCTTAAGTGTGTGATGTTTGTTGGACACAAATGTCCCTCCTGTAAGAATATATTTATTTAATGCTAGTGATCATTAAAATTTTATCTAATGCTGTTGAGACATTTGCATGCTGAGTATCCCAAAGACACGTACTTGTCTCTCATGCTTGCATTCATCTGCCATGTAGCTCTTGAGCATGAACCCATGACCTCAGTGATGGATAAAGTCACTTCAAAGTTCCTCTGGACCTTTAGTCCTCTCTGTTGGTCTGGCAGCATCAGGCAGGTGGGGTTGTCTGTGCAAGGACCATCTGAAATTATGTGGTTTACTTGAGTCATGTGGACATTGGCACTTGCTGTTGCCACCCTAGAGAGCTTGGGATCCAGCTGCTGATTTGGGATTTATGACATTTAAAACACAGTTTTGTCGTCTAATTTGGGGGGGCTTAAGCTTTAAGCACATTTTCAAGTCTTCTCATCAGCCATAGGTACAGAAACATGTTTTTAAATAGGAATTAGAGAGCCAATGAGTTTGTTATTCTTAGAATCAGAATGTCTTGGGTTGGAAAAGCACTGAAGGACCACATAGTCCAACCCTCCTGCCATGGGCAGGTACATCTTTCACTGAGCCCCAACCAACCTGGCCTTGAACACTTCCAGTCATGTGGGATCTACAACTTGTGTGGGCGACCTGTTCCATTGTCTCACCACCCTCAGCATAAAAAAATTCTTCACCTCTTCACAAGAGAGCTGTAAGAGGTCCAAGTCTTCTTGGTCTGCGGGTCCCACAGCTGGATGCAGGTGAGGTCTCACAAGGACAGAGTAGAAGTGGGAGAATCACCTCCCCTGACCTGCTGGTCACACTGCTGTTGGATGCAGTTGGCTTTCTGGGCTGCAAGTGCATATTGCCGGGTCATGTCCAATTTTTCATCCCCCAGTGTCCCCAGGGCCTTCTCAGAAGGGCTGAGCTGCAGAGCTTCCAGCCCTTGCTATCTCAATATCTACTCAGTGTGCCAGGGCTAAAGAAGAGCCTTGAAAACCCGACCTCGTGTGCTGAGCTGTCACACAGGGCACTGAGCTCTTCATAATGCAGAAAACACAGGGTCATGATGGTAATTGAGTTCTTAAAAAAAATCCTGTTGTATCCTGGGTCTGAAATGCCTAATCAAATCATGTTTACTGCTTGGCTCTAGACTGCTAATTTGCTTTGATTTAGAATTTAAAAAGATAATTGCGGATGTGTGCATCTGCGTAGGTGGCTGTGAAAAACCTTTCCTCTCCGTTTAATAAGCAGCACATTAATATGGGCTGCCCTAATTTGACTTCTCTTTTTCAACACAATTGATTTCAGTTCCTTTGTTAGATGAGGAGATAGAGCCAGGGAATGCTGTGGGCTCCCACCAGAGGCACGGTGTGGGAAATGGGGAGCTGAGGAGCAGCTTCCTCTCTCGGGATCTGTGGGATCCCCCTTGCTCTAGAGAAACCCTCTTGGTAAAAGCAGGGACAGATGCTCACACTTTACAGCTCTTCTCTTGATATTGTTGGTGGCATTTTAACAAAGCCACTTGCACATATTTACCCCTGGTTTAGTATTAATAAAAGTGGAATGAGCTGAAAGTTGGAGTAAACATTGTATCAGCTAACACAGAAAATTGTTTCTGTTTAATAGAACACTTTTCTTTAGGCTTAATTCCTACCTTCAGATGGTCCCAGGGATGAATTCCCGATCCCATCTGTCTGTTCCCTGATGCTGTTTGTTGCTGACCCTTTGCAGTTTCTCATACAATGAAATGCTGCCCAGAGTGGGCAGTGGCTGCACACCTGGAGAGCAGCTCATCTGCCTGGTTTTGCTGTTTATTTTACTCAAGAATGACTCTCCATAGATCACCTTGCCTCGACCTGCATCCAGCAATGCTCCCTCCCAGGCACCAGCACCTACCTGGCAAACACCTGTGGTTTTTGAGTCTAATTAATCAGATCAGGTTTTAAAGGTGAAGGAGTCAAGATTATATGAGATCATGTGTCTGGTGTGAGGAGCCTTCACGCTAGGCTGGTCAGCCTGGCCCCTCAGTACGTGTTTGCAAAAAAACAATAACTATAAACATGAAAGTGGAACAAAGATGAGGACTCTGGCTGCTTCTGGCAGCTCTTTCTTCCCACTCATAAATCAACCCCAAAGATCACAGCAAAAGGTCTGGGGCAGTGGTGCTGGGGTCAGATTGTGATACAGGGACCCCTCAAGAGAATGGATTTTATCCCTTCTCCATAAAATCCTAATGGTATTTACTAATTTTTAATCAGACCTGTACTAACTTTGTATTTTATATTAATTTTTGATTTTAGCTTGTACCTTAGTTTGTCAGTTAATCTTAACCATGCATAGCTTTAGACAAAAAGGAATTTAATCCTGTAGCTGTAAGATGAACTTTAAGAAATAAACCAAAACGCTGTTTAGATTAGAGGCTATGATGTAAGAAATAAATCAGAAAACCTGTCTAGATTAGAGGCCTGAAGCTGTAACATTGTTTACTTAAAAGGCAATATAGGGCTGCAGAGATAAGAGCAGCCCACTAGAGCTTTTAAGAGTCACCCAAAATATCCTGCTTGACTTTGGGAAGAGGTTTTCGGTTGTAACTAAGTGCATAAACCTGGAAACACAAAAGTGTCATTGAATATATTTTGGTGCGGTTACTCCCCATGTTCCCAACGCTGAATGAAAGGAAGGATTTTGTTCTATTCTGTTGGATTTGTCTGGTTCTCAATTCAGTTGCACTGGCTGCATGTTGTTGCAATAACCCAGAGTGGGGCTCAGGTAATGCTGCTTCTGTCTGTGCTGAGAGTGGGTATTTTAAAGGACATCCCTGAATTTTGCTATAACCTTTGTCTGTCCTCTCCTTCCCCTGCCAACAGAAATCTTCAGTGGTCCACACAGGCAGCAGCCCCACTGCCATCTTCTCACATGGGCTTTATCACATGCAGAAGCATGCATTAAAATTCAGACATCTCTTTCCTTGTGATGTTTCTTGCAGAGAGACAGTGTTTCTGGCCATCAGGGATGGAAACTTCCTCTAGAGATAGTTCCTGTCATTTTTTTTCTACTCATGGAAATGATGATTAACTACTGCAACTTTCCCAAAGTGGCTTAAAATGACAGGATGTTTGAAATATTGTTAAAAAGACCCAAGTCCTTGGGCATTCCAGAAGAAATCTCATCATCCCAGTGTAGCATCTCAAAGTCAATCGATTATGGGCAGAAACTGGGATGGTGAGATCCAACTCTTCTGTAAAAACAGCAGAAGGAGGGTGCTGCCTGCCAGGGTCCTGATTCAGCCCATTTGCCTGATGCCAGGCTCCACCCCACACTTGCTTCAGAGCTATTTCATGGCTTTAGGATTCCTAGGCATGGATTTAGCAATCTGAGTTGTGGGGTGAAAGATTGTCTGAGTTCAGCTTTTGGTGCGACTCCTCCATTTTTAACCATTACCTCTCACTGTAAACGGTATTTTATCTAAGGTGGCCTTGTAGTGTCATTCCATGCAAAAGTGGGGTTACCTGAGGAGATGCCTTACGTCAGGTGGTTCAGCTGCCCTTGCCCCAGGTGCTGCCCATGCACCAGGAGGCAGCCTGGGGCCAGGGCACAGGCAGGGCTGCAGCTGCCAACTCCGGGAATACTGCTGCAATCCAGTCATTAAGGATAAAGGAAGCAGCACCCAGGGCAGGCTCAGCAGGTGGAAAGCCAGATGTATGTTGGTGGATAGACTTTGAAGTGTGAAGTTTTTCCTTTACCTGCGTCTTTAGCTGTTCAGTTGGGAACATCAGAGAGCAAAGGCACCATTTAGTGTTCCACCTCCCCTGGCAATGGCTCTAAGCTCAGCCTGTATTGGCAGTTTTATTTGACACCAGTGAAAGATGCGCATGCACTTCTGTATCCTCCAAGACTGCAAAAGAAACACTGGAAAATTCACCTGTTCATCTACAGGGAACATGCATTCAAAGGGACAAAAGACAGAGCACCTGGTGGCCGGGCCAGCCACAAGTGGCTTTGCCCTGAAGCTCTCACTTGCTAGACCAGGTCCACGTGTCGCTTGTGTGGGCAGAACTGAAGCCACTGGGCAGGACTCCTCTTTCCCTGCATATCCCCCTCACCACAGCCTGATGTCAGCCCAGAGGTAAGACATCTTGTGGCCAGCAAGGGACATCACGTCACCAAGCTGCAAAACTTTTTCACCATCAGTATGAATTATGTCAGAAGCTGAGGGTCTCTTCTGCCACTTATCCAATCCCTGAGTTACAGCAGTATTTTCCCCTTGAGACTCTATTTCTCATGTTCACCAGCAAAGCAATGTTTCCTATGCACTTACAAGAGGTAGTTTTTTTCATCTGTGAGTATATTTTGCACAGGAGTTACAGCATGTGAAGAAGATTTCTCATATGATGAGAGGATGTTTTGCATACATCTCTTTACAGACCCATTCCTGCACCTCTGGGGATCTGGAATACTATATCTAATAATACATTGTAATTAAAATAAATAGTGCTCCTAATTATGTCCTGTCACAGAGTTTGTACCCTATAATTTGTCAGTGCGATGCAGTTATGAATAAAACATTAAAAACATGTCCATATATAATTTTACCTGTACAAATGTACTGCTGCTGTGCTTCACAGATTGCTCTTAGTCTTCCATGAAGACACTGCAGGTCACAACATGGTTTCCTTATACTATGTTTTCATAACTTTAAACAAAACTGCTTCAAGAAGCAGTTTTGTAGCTGTGAGGATGCTGAGAGCCACAAGAATAGAGTCTCCTGCATATAACCAGTTCATATAACCATGAAATGAAAATGGGAGGGAAGAAAATTAATTTAAAGGGAGTTGCAATTTATAGCTTGTGCCATAAATTAGGCTTACTCAAACAAGAAGACCAACTCTCACAAGAATGAGCATCACAATGAAGGAATCATTCCCGGGTTGGTGGGAATAGCTGGCACTTGTGTCTTCAGAATGCTGTGGGTTCATCCTGTGTATGTAACTCTTTGCAGAGCATCACTTCACATCTGGAGTCTCTAAGGGAGTCCCCACTGTGTACCTCTGAGGGACAGCAACATCTGGGTCACTCCAATTGTTTGCTTTTATTTGTGATTCAGAGACGGTTTTGGTTTCTCAAAACTTCTGGCTATCCAAAATGAGGCCTATCCGACTTCTTCTTATGAAAATGAATTAAAAAATGTACAATGTACACATTCAACCTAAAAAAAAATTAAAAATATTGTCTGCCTTGTCCTTTATTAGTCCTCCTGCTTGGTAGAGAGGAGGGACTCTTCAGTTTTCAGAGCAATTAATAAATTTTTTAGTAGCTGGAGTAGTTGCTTGTTTGGTGCTCAAATTGTAGGCTGTAATACCCACAGCCCAGCAGCCCTGGATGTGGCACAGGTGGGATCACTCTCTCTGATGAGCCAGGAAATGCACAGCAGCTGCTGGAGGTGATTCCCTGATGCCCCACAGGAGGAAAGGATCCACTCCAAAATCAGTGCTGATGAGGCAAATGGAAAACAGTGACTCCAAAATGTAATTCCAACCCGCTTCTCAGACAGAAAGGTAACAGCGAAAGGAATTGTTAAGTCAACCAGTTTTCATTGCATCAGTCATTGAGGTATTTATTCACCTCCATGAAAATGTAATTGAAGCAGATAGCTGGATTTGTTCTTAGCAGCCGCTGCCTTTGGAGCTTTGCTCATAAATACCTGCAAAAAGCTTCCTCTTCCGTGTCCCCTCCCTTGACTGAGATGGATTTTCTCGTTTATTGTTTTATGACAGGAAATTGGAAGATCCACAGATCAAGGAATTAGGAAAGACACAGCAAGTGCTGGAACTTGTTTGGACCTCAGCATTCAAGAGGGCAAATGTGCAGTAAGGGCAGAGAATCAGAGCACAGGGCTGATCCCTGCACTCATCCCCAGAGCCCTCACCAAGGGTGAGCTGCAGCATCTACAGATCTGGGCTGCAAAGGGCAATGCCTTTGTGGGTGCCTGAAGAACTAAGGCAAACAGCCTTCTCTGTGAAGGCACCGGGGGACAGAAGAGCAGGGAGCCTGACCCCTGGAACACTCCTTAACACTCGGATAACGCGTAACAAACAGTGTGTTATGCGACAACGAGAGGTGAAACTGGAGGGGTGTCAGTACTGGGGCGCTCTGAACTGGGATGCTGCACAGCGGGAACTGGCAGCAGCCGCGTCCTGCTCGGCTCCCAGCGCTCCCACTCTGCGCCCGCAATCCCTGTTCCCTACAGGGCACATCCCCAGCTGCCGCTCCCGAAACAGCGGCTGGGGGTGGAAAGAAGGGAAAACTAGTCGGGTGACGAGCTCCTGGCCAACTGTTGTGCGGCGGCTGGAGCGGGGTGTGGTCCGGGAACACCCTCCTGCCGGGACAGACGCTGCGGAGCGCCGGGATTCCCACCGGGATTCCCGCGGGTAGGGGCTGTGGGCGGGGCTTTGGCGTGGCCGCTCCTCGCGGCCTTTGGCGCCCTCTGCCGGCCGCCCCGCGACACTGCCCCCCCCCCGCAGCCGCCGCGGGCTCGTCCAGCCGCAATTCCAGAGTCGGGGGATCGTCCGCGCTGGAAAACACCCTCAGCACCGTCAGTCGCTACCCCGGCACTGCCAAGCCCATCGCTAAGCCATGTGACACATTACACGTCTTTTAAATACCTCCAGCGACTCCACCACTGCCCTGGGCAGACTGTTTCAACGCTCGACAACACTTACAGTGAAGGGATTTTCCTAATATCAGAACTAACCATCTCCGGGCACAAGTTGAGGTCATTTCGTGGTGTTCTGTGTCTTGGGAGAAGAGGCTGATCCCCACCTGGTTACAACAGCCTCCTCCTTTTCTCCAGACTAAACACCTCCAACTTCCTCAGCTGCTCCTCATCAGCCTTGTGCTCCAGCCCCTTCCCTGGCTCCATCGCCTCAATGCCTCGCCTCAATGCCTTTCTTGTAGCAAGAGCACAAAACTGAACAGAGGATTTGAGGTGGGACCTCACCAGTGTCGAGTACAGGGGTACAGTCACTGCCCTGGTGCTGCTGGTCACAATATTGCTGATATAAGAGAGGAAGCTTAATTTTTCCTTTTTTGAATACGAGGAAAATTATTATTTCCTTGCCCCAATGCTGCCACAGCTTCCAGGGGTATATTTCTGGGGAATTCCTTTCCAGGGGTGGACCAAGGTGCAGCCACTGGCATGTGTGAGTGACACCTCTGCCCACCCACCCTGTATGAATCAAGGGCATCTTGTCTTTACTTTGCTCACCCTGAGGGAACTTGGGCAGTGTGTGGCATTTCTCCATCATGAACCACAAGAGCCCAGGGCACTTTTAAGGCTGCAAAATAGTTCTGCTGATGCCTCCACCAACTGATGCTGTTCCCAGTTAAGGTTTTCTTGGGGCAGCATTCAGAGAAGCAGATGTGTTTTGGGAGAGGATCTTCGCTGAACTGCTGAGCCTTCAGGTCAGGTGGCTGAGCTGCCTTCTGGAAGGTGCCAGCACAGCTGCTGCCTGTGGCATTGCCAGTGTGGAGCTGGAGCCTGGGGTTCCAATCCTATCCACATCCCTCTGCACAAATCCTGCTCAAACCTCACTGAGATGTCTTATCTGATGGTGTCTCTCCATGAGCTTTCCCTGTGGCCACATCATGTTCCCAGTGCTTCCCAAGGCAGGCTGGTGCCAGGCTTACCTCATTAATGTGTGCTGGGCTCCTCGAGGTAAGTGTTGTGTGTGGTAATTACAGAGTGCAGACAGCTCTGACAGGCTGGGTCCCTTCTGCTGTCCTCACACACCTCCTCTCTGACAACACTGCGGCATCCCAGGGTTAGAAACCACTTCCAAACACTGGCAGCAGCCTCATGCCAGGATGCTAACACTGCTTATGCCATGTCTGAATTTGGGCCTGCTGACTTTGAAGCAGCAGCTCTTGCATTTGTGTAAGGCCAGGAACATGGGAAGAGGGAGTTTATGAACCAAACCAGCAATGTCACCCCTATACCAATGGGAATCTGTGCCCATGAATTTGGTTTACTCGTCTGACTTTTCCCTTCCTGTTTAAAACTGGAGTGATGGTACTCAGCCAGGTAAAAGTTGACCTCGTCTCTCTGCACACTCCACGAGAAAGGAATGGATACTGAAACAGCAGAGCAAACACCACGTGCCTCCCAGGCACTTTATCCTGGGTAAATTCACAGATTGCAGGGAATGTGATTGTCTTTCCGTGAGGACGTTTAAGACTATCGTTCAATGCAAGCACTTGTTTTCACACACCTCACAGCTCTGTCTTTGGGGCTGTTATCTCCGCTAATACTGAGCAGTGTGTCAGGACCATCAGGGCTGAGGGAGGGAGGACATGCACAAAAATTGGCACATGCACCTGCAAGGAGCATTGCATAAGCCTTGTTTAGCCAAAAATGTAAGTAACATTCCAACCCCATGTCCCTCTCTTTCTCATGTGATATCTCCCAGTTCTTTTTTATCTTTAGAGGAATAGGCAATTTTCCTGCTTCTGTGACTGAACTGCTCTTTAACCTGTTCGTTTGACTGTGAGAGTGGTGGTGGGAGGTATAGAGCAACCAGTGAACTGTAAACAAAAAGGCTTAAAGACTTACTTTCTGTGTTTTCCACGCATTTTTAACAAAAATCAAAGCAAATCTGAAAATTAAGGGCTCAACTTAGCAGTGAGGTGTATCCTCAGAATGGTAGGGGAGGGAAGGAGAGAGCAGTGACTGTAACAGTGGAAGGGGGTGAACTCCACTCAAAGTCTTGCCTAAACTCCATCGAGGCAGGTTCAGTTTGTCTGCATTGGGATGGAGCAGGAGCACACACTCTTCGAGTTCAGAGGTTTTGTGTAGACATTCAGGGCCACGGGAGTGGTAAGATCTGAATCCCTGCTTTGTTTTTTCCAGCTCTGGCGAGCATGCTCCCTCTGCCCGGAGTCTCTGCGGGTATCGCGGCAGAACTGGAGGTTGGAGCTTGGCTCCTCCCTGCGGTTCCAGCAGCAGCGGTGGCTGCCCCGGAGCCTTCCCTCTGTCCCACCCTGCGTGTTTCACAGCACTGGTCTGGCAGGCACCTTGTGCTCCCGGAGGTGGCCCAGTACAACTGATTCCCACTAGATGGAGCGGTGGCTGAGCCGCAGCAAACCCGCGGAAAGGTTTGGATGTGGTTTTACAAGGGAAATAGCAATTGAAGGTAAAGCGTTTTTCTTTTCCTGAGACTTTTTTATAAAAGAAAAGTTTCCCAACTGATATATGTGAGGAAAAGCTCTGTTTCCCTACATGGAAATAGAGTTTTTCTGATACAACTTGGAATTAAGTGATGTCCTGGCAGCTCTCACTGTGGGAATAGTAGCCAGCAGCACTGGTGGTCCTGTGTCATAGGATGGTGACATTCTCTTGCCATGCCCCTGAACCTGCTCACTATCCCAGAGACCCCTGTCTGGGGCCCCCCTCCCTCTATCCCCTCTATGGCAGGTACCCCCATCCTGATGCACCACTCCCATGGTCATCCTCACAGCAATGCAGTGTCTCGCTGAGTCTGGCTTGTTTGACACCTGAATGTTCATGACAGCTTCTCCCCACCAGCTGGGAGCTGTCTTCAGCTTGAGTGTCTGGGTTACCCCACATTGCAGCATGAGTGGGTTTCACCCTATTTTATCAACTTCTCCAGAGGAGCCTTGGGAAAACTTGGGCCATGTGTCAAGTGGGGACCAGGCAGGGGAACCTGGACCTCAGTTGTTCCAACACTGCTTCTCCTTGAGTTCATACAAGGGCTGGAGAGGGTAGCAGCACCCAAAACTCCTGGCCACAGCCAGGGCATTTACCTGAATGTGGGAGAGCAGATGTGCTCCCTGGGCTGGTGCTCAGGGACATTCTGGGTCAGGCATATCCTTCTTCCTGGCTTTGCTGCCACTGAATGCATACCTGCATTTGCCAGACCACATGTGGCTCTGACCTGCATGGCCCTATGTGCCAGGATGGGTCCCTGCTAGGGTCTATCTCCCTTATTATCCCTTCTGGGGTGTCCAATGCTAACAGCTCTGTAGGAGGGTGCCCTGTGCTGGCTGCAGTCTGGGAGCACCTGCCCCCATGTCTCCCAGCCCTGCTGCTGGCTGCATTTTGAATGGTGCTCTGGAGTCCTGACACATCCATGCTCCCAGCCATCCTGCAGTGCAGACAAATGTTCCAAGGTCTGCAGTGTCAGGAGCTCCTTCAAGGCAGAGTGCAGCTCAGAGGTGGGATGTGGCAGATGCTGAATCCCAGAGCCGATGCACCACCATCAACGGGGCAGGTGCTGGTGTAGGGTGAGGTTGTGGGTGGTGGTGATTTCATCTGACAGCAACCTCTCCTTTTTTTAGAGATGCACTGAGAGAGGAAATAGGGAAGGAGTGACACATGGATGACCAAAAAAATGAAAAGTAAACAAACTGGGGAGAATTAGAGAGGTCCATCCAGCTGCAGAACAGCAACAAGCCTGGACTGGCTTCACTGCCAGGTTTCACTGGGCAATGGACCCTCTGTCCTTTTATGACTCTGCAATTCTGGATAATGTTGTGTTTCATAAGGACAAAGGCTGTTCCTGTCCAATGCTGCAGACAACTCTCCCCTCTTTGCAAACAGCAGTGGTCAAAGGATAAATCCATCTGTGCAGCAAAGAGGGTGAGAGCTGCAGGTAGCCTTAGCCCACATACGGAATAAGGAATAGCAAGAGCCTGGGCAGCCTCAGGCAACATATTTCAGAGCTGACAAGCTGGAAGACTTGGCTTCCTTCAAACATACCTGGTCTCCCCAGTGAGTAATGATAACAGGATCCAAGCAGGGAATCAGACACTCAGACAGGCTGAAGGTTACAGCACACTGTTCAGACAAGCCAGGCCCCAGAGAGGAGGCTGCTTGTGAGAGCTGCACAACTTTGTCAAGTACATTTTAAAAACTTTAACTGACCTTGAAGGCTGGGATTGGAGGAACATTAATCTGTGGGAAGTGGTGACTGACTCTCTTGCTCTGCAGTGCTTCAGCAGATCATCACTTCAACTCAAGGGCCTTTCAGTTTGATGTCCTTTCTTCTCCCAGGGACCTTTTATGGTTTTTAAGGATGAGAATTGTTTTCCCCACCAAAAAAGTCCAGTAGACTTGGGGTGATCATTCAGAAAAGATTGTGCAGCACAAGAGATCATTTTGGCAAGAAAGACTTTTTCAGGCAGTGCATACAGATAGATGGAAGAATATATCTGGGATACTGGGATGACCCTTCTTGGGTTTCATGGTGAGACCTGCCCTACCATCTTTTCTGGAGATACATTCTCTGAACCCTAATGGGATGATCCTTCCTTGCAGTATATCCACTCTCTTTGGGAAAGGCATGTGGAGGGATCAGGAATTCCAAAGTGCCTGTACTTTGTCATTGGATTGCAGCCACACACAAGCTCTGCTGAGTGTATTACCTTTATTCTTAGTGTAGGGGGCAAAAATGCATGATGGAGAGCTTTTCAGTCAAGTTTCCTGACCATTTACAATTTAGCTGCAAAGAATGGAAAAAAATGCAAAAAAATTTAGAATCAATTTACATCCTTCAAAGCTTTAAGTATTGATTAAGAATTGCATCATTTGATAAGGGAATGTGTATATTATCTGACTAAAATTCAGAAAAAATAGTCTAATCCATCTGTCTCTTAAATTTAGAATTAAGCTCACTTTTAAGTGAAATGTTTGCTCTGATTCAGCAATTATCTCCATCTGAACTCCAGCATCGTGGCAGCATCATGGTCCCAAAGGCTCCTTGAAACTCAACTGAAGAAAACCAGGGGGGAGAGTTTTCCTCAACAGCAGCCATCTGCTCCTTCCTGGGCACTTTTCTTCCATCACACACTAATCCTTACCTATATGCAGTAATTACCACTCAAGGGGTGCTCTCGGGAGGCCTTATGAAGGACTTTCTGCACATCTGATGGTGTCAGGCTGTGGTTGATGTAGTTTAATTTCATCCATAGATATGCTGAGTGAGAGATACCATGAAATACTCTAGAAAGGTGAACACACTGATGTGTCTCCACTCAGCATTTTTGCTTTTAGACTCACCCCAGTGATATGGGAAAGGAAAGATGCACTAGCAGGACATAAACCTGGAAGGGCAACAGGACAGTTTTCGCATCTAACCTTTGGGCTTCCCAACAGGGTTGGCTGCTTTCCACCTCCTGTTCCTGGCTCTGACTAGTAGGAGGTCTTTTGCTGGCTCTGTTGGTGATGTCAGACTCTGACTATGTGTTTCTAGAAAACAAAAAGACACTTCAAACTGTTGAAAGCCTGAAATACCTCAACTTCTTGTCTGGATCCCATCAGACTTAAAGGGTGTGGGAGTGTGTGTGCATAGAGAGGTGCATTGATTTGTTGTCTTAGAGTTATGCTATTAGCACACAGCCATGAAACACTATGTCCTAATACAGTTCTAATGTCCTCAGCAAAATTGATAAGTAATGAATCTCCAGCCACAGAACAGACCTGTGAACCAGAAGAGTTGATTTCACCTCTGTGCTACAGCTTTTACAAGCGAGGTTGTCAGATCAGAACACTCTCCTCGGTTCACAAACAGAGCACACCTGATCCACAGCCCCTGAAATCCCATCAGTGTGACCCTCCTGCCATGTCATAGACAGACTGTGGCCTTTTACCTGAGGGCTTCATGTGATGGAGTCTGTGCTGCAGCTCTGTGCCGGGGCTGTGATCCCACACAGGGATGTCCCAGAGCTGAGCTGCAGCCTCATGTGCAGCTGCCCCCATGCCTTGGTTGTCCTCCAGCTCTGGCTGCACTTCATGGTGTATGCAGTGTACAGTAAAGCTGTCTTACTCTACTCCTGTGCCGTATTCTTCACTGCTGAGGGACAGAATTTTGGCTAATGCCAACCTAGTGAAATGACAGTTGCAGCTCAGTTGATGTATGCTAAGTAATAAATTTAATTAGCCACTAGTCACTCTGCAGGGTAATTCCTTAGTTTGATGATGACCATGCCACAGCTCATTTCTGGGCTGTGTTTGTTGCCTCACCTGAATTGGAAAAGGCTGAGGTCTCTCATTCAGAGAGCAGTAACATGTTGATAGATGATGGTTTACCTCTCTCTGAAACTCAGGGTCTGCATTTTGGAGGCTTTTTCAGAAGCTATTTGTGCACTGCTAGTTTGAAATTGTACTTACAATAACTTATTTCTGGAGCTTTTCTGTTGTGCTGTCTGTGCTGGCAATTAATTATTGAGGCAGCTTATTTACAGACAGTGCTTACTTTCGTCTAGCACCTCCAATGAGATGTGAATAGAGACATTTTTTTGTTGCTGGCACAGAAAGGCAGATATATCCTCTTTCAGGGTAAGACTATAATGTAAACAATAACTTTGAGAGAGATTCAACCTTGTTTTTTAAAACAGAAATTTAGCCTTTGGAATCACATGTATTGGCCAGGAACCTTGGACTTCTTTGCTCTTGCTTTTTTAAAAGGTTTTAATTTTTTTGTTTACAGTTTACATAAGAGCAAAGGCTGTTCTTAGTTATTCTCATGCTTCAAGGTTTTAGTCTCTATACCTCTTTATTGGAGCACTTTACAGCAGACGATTAAAAATCTGGGAGACCTGAGTCACTCTTCCTCCCCATCCCTGTCCCTGGAAAGGACATGTGCAGTTCTATCACTTGGTAGTGACAGTTCAGTTTCCCTCCAATCTGCGTTTTGTTCTGCAGCCGCAAGTTGGGGACAGAGTGCTGACTCCGTCACCCCACAGCACACAGCAGAGGCTGGACAGAAACTCCTTATATATGTATTTAGCATCAGCCTTTTCTATCCCAGAGCTTTGGATGATCTGTCCAGTTTGGGGGAAAAGGCAGGAACTGCAGTCTCTGCTGACTGAGACTCGGTGTGGGAAGCCACCTGCTGTCCTTGTGGGCTTGTAGAAGTCAACATGATGAAGGTGTGACCCATGGTTTCCCTAAGAGCTGGTTAAAAGTCAAAGCCACATAGGAGTTTGTGATTTTTTTTTCCCCTTTTCCTTCATGATAAGTAGAAGCTATCCCATAAAAGGCAGATATGAACCAAACAAGACCCAATCTGCATAAGCACTGGCTTTTTTTTTCACCTTTTTGTGTCTCTGCTAGACTCCTGCCTAGAAACTTTACCCAAGCAAAATCCACCCGCTTCGAGACACCAGCTGTGCTCTTTATCTGCATTTTTCCAGTCCCAGGGACAGTCATGATGCTAACAAGGTCATGGCTGTAATCACATTCTGGAAATGCCTCATTCTGCTCAGAGAGATTTAGATGGTGCCTCTATCCATCACTTCCCCTCACCCCAGTGGGACAGGAATTCCATGCTGGGCTCAGTACAAGGGTCTTACCTCCAAGGCTTGTTTCTGAAATTGCCATAGTTCCACCAGGTGCTTACAGCTGGACACTGTATCTGTAGGAACAGGCATATGGACTGCTCTACAATCTGCCCAGGCATTTATGTACTTCCTTAACTCAGGATCAAGACCTTTACAGTTTAGTCAGTCTACTCTACTTATGTCCCAACAGATCCCTCAGTGCCCTGTTTCAGAGCAGGGTGCATGGGCTGTCATCCAGCAGCTGGCAGGGCCAGGCAGACATTGCTCTAATCCAGCCATGTGATCCATGAGCACTGCCAGGAGCATTTCACCCTCCCTGCACCTGCACCAGGGCACAACGTACCCACCTCCAGTTCACCTTCAACAAGTCACTTAGTTCTTCACCTTGCCCGCTTATGAAGTTGTCTGGGAGTGGAGCGGTAGGAAAGATATTGCTTTTCAAAACCCCAATCCTTTCCAAAAACATTGTCTTGCCTCGAGGGTTATACAGAGCTGTTCCTGGAGCAGGGACTGCCCAGCCTATGCTTTCCAAAGGTCCTTTATCTTCCTTCGAATGGTGCCTTTGGTAATAAGCAGCACACAAAAGGAAGACCCCATAGCATTTCCTGCTCCACTCTTCAAAGTATCAGCTGTGTCCTTGGAAGGCTCTTTTTCACTCAAAGAAAACTCAGTTTATCTTCTTTTGCTCCCCCCTCCCCCAGCTGTGGCTCTGAGCTTTGACAGGTGCATAGCAAGGGCTGCTGGGCAAGACACCAAGGCATGTGCATTTGTACCTGCTGGTGCTTTGCCTCTGCCACCCAGCTTGACCCCCTGCTGAGGAACATCTAGGGGCTGTTCCCTCTCCCTGTATTTTAAAGATGTTCTTTAAAAAAAAAAAAAAAAAGAAAGCTGCCTATGAAGTCCCAAGGAGACAGATGCTGGAGAAATCCTCCTGCTGATTTTGGACAAGTGGGAGGACAAGAAAAATTGTTTCCAACTTTTCCAGAAGCAGGTGGTGCCAAAGAAACGTTTTCTGAAGGGGGAAGCTCAGCTTTCTTTCACTGTTTGCACATCTTCAGTTTGCCTTGGATCAAACCCCCTCAAACCCTGCAAGAATAGTGCTGTGGATAAACAGAGGAGCAGGATTAAATGTCTGGGTTTGGGGCTCCCAAGTCTGTACTGTTCTCTACCCTCTCTCACTGCTTGCCCTGCAGCACAGAGGAGATCATTCCTAACAGTCATATGTACCTTCTGCACTTTTTTCCTCCAGTCTCAAAAGATGCCAAGCTAATGGAAACCTCTTAAGGATTCAGTGACCTTCAACAGGTTTTGGGTTGAGCAGTGGTGCCCATCATGGCACTGGAGGCTGTTTAGAACATGGTCCAGCTGCTGTGTGGTGAATAACCTGCTCACCCCAGCCCTCACAGGCCACCTCAAATGGTATTCCTGACTTTGAATATAGTGCAGAACACTTTATCCTTACCATGCTGTTTCCCTGCCT
The DNA here is from genome assembly GCA_013396695.1 of Sakesphorus luctuosus. Classification (NCBI taxonomy): domain Eukaryota; kingdom Metazoa; phylum Chordata; class Aves; order Passeriformes; family Thamnophilidae; genus Sakesphorus; species Sakesphorus luctuosus. The sequence goes on from VWZD01012679.1 coordinate 263,424, forward strand.
GTAACATGGAGATTCCTCTGCCTCCCAGGGATAAAAGCTCCCAGTGCTCTGCTGTGTGTGGGTGCAAGGAGACCTTCAAAGCACCACACTGCTCCTGAAGTCCTCCCAGTGGCCCCCTGAAGCCAGGCTGCTCATGGAGGTGGAGGAGCACCATCTAGGAAAGAAGCTCTCACCACATGAAGTCCTTCAGCACATCTGCTGCAGAGCTGTGTCCGTTTCATGTGAATGGCTTTGAAATTCACTCCAATGATCTGTGGCCATGGGGAGGAGCAGCCTCACCTTGGGAAAGGGGTTTTTTAGTCATGTATGCACAGAGATTTCAGGTTTTAGCGTCTGGGTTCCAAAACAAAGCTGGGAATATTTAAACAAATCAACAGCAGTGTTGGTCTTTCCCTGTCCTAATAGATATAACATAGTTCAGTGCCCCCTGAAGCCTTTGGGTGCTTCCCCAGTGGCGTGGACTGTGGTCCATACTGAAGTGAGTGTGCCGGGTTTATCCAGCAGCTACAGGAGCTCTGCCTGAGAGAGACACCAACACGTTATCATAGCTGATTAATGTCGTCCATCACTGCCTGATTAAAATGAGTAGAAATGTTTTTTCTTCCTCTGCAGCACAAGAGCTCTCTTATGCAGAAAGTGCTTCTCTTAATTACCACTCTGTAAATCCTCAGCGAGACAGAGCACCAGGTTTGTAGCTTAATTCCTCTCTGTGGTAAAAACCTTCTCATTTCATAAGTGCATAAGGCAGGATAATACATGAGGGTTTTGGTGTTTTGTTTTTTTCTTTTCTCCCCCTTTAATTTGTATCAGAAGTGTCCTTCTAGTGATGGAATAGCACAAGATGTGGGCAATAGGATGGCTGTTCTAGAGAATTAGAGGCAGAGCCATGATGTAACCTTTGTGGGGTGTGGGGAGTTCAGACTGAGACTGCAGATCCAGCTTTCACAGCTGGCTCATTTCTATTATTGGCTCATCTGCACTCCCTTGCTCAGATACTGGGAGAAACCCCAGCTTGGCTGATATCAGGGATAAAACTCCATTTGTTTCAATAAGGTCTCAATTTCATTCACTTTTTTCTTTTTTCTTTTTTTTTCCATTTGAATAGATAAAGTTGCTTTTTAAAGTGTTTTAAGGCACGAATACCTCAACCCTTCAAGCAAAGTGTCAGTGGACTTGTGAGAAAGTATAACTTCACTGTAAAAGCTGATTGTAGCAAGGAATCCCATGTGAAACTTGGACAAGGCTGGCATTCATATGCAGTAATAACAGTCAAAAGGCAAATATTGAATAGGGGTGTGTGTCTAATCTTGCATGGTGAGATTTGGGCAGGATCGTGAGAGGCAGAGAAAGGGATGAACAGATGTGCTTAGGAGATGAAACGCCCCTGAGCTGGCAAGTTTTCATCAAAATATATTGAGGAATTTGGGGAAATCAGAGTTAAAAGTGAGTTTTGGCTGGGATAAATGTAAGAGCATGAGGGTAAAATATAAAATGCAAGAGAGAGTAGATAAAATATAAAACAATGTCAGTCGCAGGAAGGGCTGTGGAGCAGGCATGGGGGTAGAGAGGAGCCAGAGCCACCCTGTGTGTCCCCTTTGCTCTGTTGGCATGTGCAGAAAGCAGGAAGCAACTCTCCATAATAGTTTTCCAGAAAAGCCCTTTTTCACTTAAAAGTTGCTTCTTTTTTTTTTCTTCCATTGAGAGTAGTACAAAGAGCTGGGGAAGGATGGTTTAACAAGCCAAGGTGAGGAGGGAGAGGGGAGAGATGAGGAGGCAGGGGCAAGTCAGGGGTAGCAGCCTCAGCAGGCACAGTGGAGACGTGGTGCAGGGTGAAGAGGTTGGGAGGGTGTCCAGTTTCTTTTCTGGATGATGGGAGGTTGGAAGGACCTGTGTGAAGAAGAGATAAATGCTGAAAAAAAAAGTCTTGAGTGTAAGCATCAGCAATTCGAGAAATTTGACAAGGAGACTCAGTACTGCTTTCCACATCTGTTGGCAGCAGTGCCTAGACAAGCCAGAATGTAGTCACGGAACCACAGAAATCCAGTAGAAGAGTTGTAAACTGCACCATTTTACCTGAATTCCAGCCCCCAAACCCCAACCCAACTCTTTTCTCCACATTTCTGGATGTAGTTTTCCACATGGCAAGTTAGACAAATCCACTCCCCAGACAGAGAGATGGGGCAATCTTTGAGCAACTTTTTAAACATCCCAGTCTGGAAAGCCACAGTCCCTTCTCCATCCTGGTGCAGATCTGGTCCTTGTGATGAGAAGCAGAGGGGCTCCTGGCAGGCTGACAGGCAGAGCAGTGGAAAAGCTGGCTGTGTGTTGTATAATGTGTTAATCTTCATGAGTTCTTCAGCCCTGCAAATGCACTCCCTCTTGTTTGGTGTGCCCAAGACACTAGCTCCTCCATAAGGAAGGAGGGCTTGTTTCCAGGGGTGCCAATCTGGAGTCTCCACCAGCACACCCAGCTTTAGCCACATCCACACAAGGTGTTCAGAGCTAGGGACAGATGGGCCCCTGAGCTTTGTTCCAGGCCAAGGTTCACCTTGAAACTCTTGAACAAATGAGCAAATCAAGAGCCTGGAAAAAGCAAAGACCTGAAATGACTCCACGATCAGCTTTATACAGCAGTAATAAGACCACATTTTGGTCAGCCCTTTTTGAGACACAAGAGACTATAAAGCCCCAGGCAGGCAAAGCAAATTGTATTCCCTAGAAGAACAGGCTGTTTCAGCCTGATAGGAAACAAGGCTCCCCAAGGAGGTGCCTGGAGGTGGGACTCTTCTCAAAACAGTGCTTCTGGCTTAGCACAGCATCAAAATGTAAAGGTTGCAAAAGTCACTTAATGGCTCCAATGCCCTTATAATGTGTAATTGGTGTTCTCTGACAGTTTTTGATTGATGATTCCAATGAGTGAAATCAACCACTTAGGAAATCCCACCTAGGGTAGGCAGGGGCAACTATTAATTCTTCTATGACTTGTCTTGGACAACTTACAACCCTCTCCCTCTCCCTCTCCCTCTCCCTCTCCCTTCAAATTACTTCAGATGTTCCTGTCTTACAGAGAACATTTGCCTTGGGAAAGAGTGCGTTATCAGCTCAAAGGGTGGCAGCCTCATGAGACTGGAAATGCTGAATACAACTCATCGTAGTTTAGGCACAGCTCCCCAAATAACCCAGACCAGCTGAACAGTTAAACAAGTACAATCCATCCATCAGGGATGATGAGGGATGAAGAGGCGTTTGCCTCTTTCCCTCCATACGCTATTGAAGTTAAGGCTGTCAGAGCTGTACACAGAAAAGTGTCTGTTTATAGCACTCTACAGAGTGAGAAAGTGATGAAGTTTAAAAGCAGACAACCTCCATATGTTCATATACTGACTGAAAGCCTGGGAACTGCTGGTCTACGTTTCTCGCAGTAGGCTTTACATATTTATGTTTTCCTTGATAGCAGCTGACTCCATGCACATGCATTGGATTTACCGAACTTGTCCAGTAGAGAAGGTGCTGAGAATCTCTGGCTCAAAACTGAGGGGTTTGAAGTGCACAGCACAGACTGGATGTGGCAGATGCCAACAAATGTGGTTCTGAAAGTGTGAACAAGGGGTCAGTGCTGGGGAGACACATGACAGGTTATTCTTCTTGTTTTCCAAGAACATTTTTACTTATAAAGTTAAATAAGCTACAGAACAAATACAACACAGCTCTTCTTTGTGGCTTCTTTATTTGGACACAAACCTATAAAACCTTTAGCCTAGAAGTGCTCAGCCAACAATCAATGTGCACAGGCAGCCTTTTGCTTCAACACTGGCACTTTTCTGTTGTCTGGCCAAATGCTGGATGACCTCTTGGACATCTTGGACGTCTTCCCACTCTTCAGGGGAACAGGCATATTTATATATGGGAACCAGCACTGCAGATATTGCTCCTCCCTTTACTTACCAGACCCATATAAGGACTGATTTCACTTGACAAGTGCTGGATCAAGGTTGGATTTAGAGATGCAACTCTTGTTGCTGCATCCAAAGTGCCTGATTAGGAAAATAAGACCCTCAGGATGCTCCAAAATGTGAGCGAGCTCCAGAAAATTTACTTTTTATTTTATTAGTGAGGAAGAAGGGAGGAGACACAGCTGGAGGGAGAGCCAGCTGGTGTAGTTGGGGAACTGCCCCTCTTGGATACCACGAACAGGAGTCAGGGGGGATGTGACAATCCCCCTGTCAACAATGTCCTCTTACTTTGTGCAGCATCAGTGGCTCTTTTTGGGGAGCTTCACCAAGCACAGGCCTGACTCAGAATGGCTCCTGCAGGACTGGGTTGTACGACATTCCCAGGATGTGTGTTATGGGAAATGCTTGAGCTACCGACCTTGTACAAACCTCCAGGACTCATCTGTGGATAGGGCACTGACTGAAGCACTTCTTCAGCACATCAGCTCCAGCAGCTGACATATATACATACATATATATATAAAGGGCCTTTTCAGAGCCCCTTTGTTTTTGATGCTGTGCAAAAACTCTCTCCAGACATATATGCCATCCTAGAAAAAACTGCTGGTTCCAAAAAGACTTGGGGAGCACTTATACTGGGCAAAGAAAAATACATTAAAGAGCTTCACTGCTTTGGAAATGGCTTGTTTGCCTACTAAGGGAGAAAAAAACCTCTCTGAAGTTGGTGCCTGAGCAGCAGTTATATCTCAATTATCCCCACATTGCTTCGCTGTGTGTAAGATTATGAGCTAACATGGTTTTCATGGCTTCATCAGCACCAGTTTAAGAGCAATATTTATCCCTGGTCACGTCAATCCTTTGGTCAAGTCAGCGACAAAGGTGATGTTTGCTGCCCTCTTGCTGGAGACTCCACTAACGAGCCGAGTGATTTATTCATTAAGGGCAGGGAAATATGGAGCTTTATTCCAGAGGCCCTGGTGGGAAATTTGCATGAAAATTTCATGCTGTTCACTCGCAGGAGCCCTGCCTGGCAGCGGGTGCCCTTCCCTGCTGTGCTGCCCTTCCCATCACTGCAGGAAATGGCCCTGCTGTGCTTCAGCAAACCTTTTAATAGAAATACTACATGCAAAGGTGGGGGGGGGGGGGGGTTTATTATAGCTGGTTTTATTGTTGTTTTGCAAAAGTCATGGAACTAGGAAGTTTTCTATTAAAAAGGAAAAAAAAGGAGAGAGTTAGACTTTGGAGTCCTGGGTGGATTTTTGGCAGCTCTGGCCAAGTTGAAACATCAAAAGTTTGCTCTGGTCCCATTAGAGGTCAAAAAAAAGCCCCATCAAACCCTCTTCAGAGGCTCTCAGGGACCACATATAACTCCCTTGAACACCACCACCAGGCTGCCTGCATCCCTCCCTGTGTGGGGCTTAAGGATATAGGCTATTTTTGGGTGAGAGGCAGTTTTCCCCCCTGTTGGTGCTCCCAGAACTCCCCGTGCCAATTGCCCTGGCTGCCTGTGTGGCAACTGTGGTGCTGAAACTCTCAAGTTACAGATACCTTCTGTAATTGTACCTTCGAAGCAGTTGACTGACTCCTGCAATGAGCTCCTGAATAATTGAAGCAATATTTGTGGGGTTTGCACTGAAGTACAAACAGCTGTGGTATGTTTTGATATTTATGAAGCCAAATAAATTATGGATTAGTCAGTGCAGTGAGCCCAGCGTGATGCTTATTACTGCTGGAGTGCCGGAGCTGATGGAGTGCTATTCATCCCCTTTTACTTCCATTGTGTGGCTGAGTATGACTGGTGTCGATTACTGGACTTAATAGAGCTTGCTTGCAGGTTTAAGTTCCAGTCCCCAAGCGCCAATGGTGTGTTTTAATTTGTTCTTCACTCTACACATTTTAGAAAGACATGCTGGGACAATATCTCAGGGTCACAGGGCATTGCATCGTCTCACAGATGTGGAGATGATTGTTTCTGTGGTAATGGAGATGGGTGCTGGCTGAATTAGCAGCAAGTCTTGGCATTAAGCTGGAAATTACACAAAATCCAATCTTCTTTGCAAGCTGGTGTGTGGGTGAAATTGTATGTCTTCCCTGCGATGCCTCATTCATTGCACAAACTTTTCTTCATAACTGAGCCAGCACTTGTAAGATTAAACTCTTCACTGCACTTTCTATTATCTGAGAAAATTTTTTTTGTGGATGAAAATATTTTCACTTTGCAAATGTCCTGAATATATTCCAAATTTCTCCCCACGGCAGAAGCTGCCCACTGGGAAGGGATAATGATGGAAGAAATAACCATTCAGAGCAGCAGATGGCATCCTACAACTCGAAAGCTTTCCCGGTGCTGGAAAGTGTAATAAATATGTAATAGAAAGTGCCTGTGCTTTGCTTGTAGCTGTAGTCAGCAACTTGGTACGACTTCTCAGAAAGAAATTCCTTTACAAATCCAGTGCTTTCTTTGCTTGCTTTTCCTTGTATTCTAGGGTTAAAAGAGTTATCTATAGCTGGTCTGCTCACACAGATCCACCTGGTCCATGCAGCCCACACAGTGCACCCTCCCACAGTGGGAGTAGGGAGCTGCCTGGATAAATCAGGGTTGAACTAGATGATTTTTAAGGTCCCTTCAACCCAAACCACTCCATGATTCTATGAAATTGTGTCATAAAGTGCATATTAGTCTTCTGCAAAGAAAATTACAATGCCTAGATCAGATGTCTCAGCTGTGGAGATGTTCAGTGTAAACACCTACATTTTACTACAACACTACATGTCATCAGCTGACGCTTGCCCAGAAAAAACTGCAGCACTGTAACTTTTTCTTATAAGCATCTTGGTACAGAAGTTCCCAGAACAGGTAACTCAGAGACTCTGCAGGCAAGGGAAGCCTTTGCATCCAGTGAAACGGGGAGTTTTTCCTCTTCTTTGCTTTCTTTTCTGAAGCTCTGTGTGAGGTAATGAAGGACAATTTCTTTTTACCATCCCAACGAAGGAAAAGACTGTGCTTTTTCAACTGGTATTGGTTGTGGTAGACTACCAGATTTTTTAAAGGAAGTTTGGGCTGAGTTTCTGGTTGCCATTGCTGTATTGCATGATAAGTTGTTTACAGTTTACTAGAGACAAGTGAGAAAAGTTTCTCCCATCCCAATTTCCTTGTAAATGATATAAGAAACATCACAGTGGAAACAAAAGTCTACTGGATCACAGAGACATGAGGATTGAATTTAGTGTTTCCAGGGCTTTGAATTTCAAAGAATGTCTCTTCAAGAACTACAGCCCACTGTGCAGAGATGACGGGGGTTAAAAATGAAAAATGTTGCCATAGTTCCAGCTTTGGTTTCCACTCAGAGTTAGGACATCAGTTGCTACTTTCCCCTGCAATGCCATCATCATCATCAATCATCATCATCATCATCATCATCATCATCATCCTTGTCCAAACTCTGGTACTGATAGGCCAGCAGCAGTGATTGCTGAGCCTGTCATTGCACCAGCCATTCCTTGTACTGCTGACATGTGCTTACTGTTCATATTCCACTGCTGATTTCCTCAGTGGCCATTAACTTCCAGGAACACAATATACAGGATAAAATTGGAGGCACAGCTGGCAGATTTTGGGTGAGAATGTGCCCGTTTATGTTTCCCCCCAGTACTCTCAGCATGAGCATGGGTGCAAGTGCTTCTTGCTCCAGGCAGCTCCAGGGGTGCCAGCTGTGATAAGCAGCTCCAAGTCTCTGCCTTGGGGGAAGAGCCAGATCTCAGCTGTTTTCAACTCACACTGATTTCTAGATCCCTGCAGATTTCCCATGGAGGCTTGATAGCTAGGAAGTTTAAGCTTACTGGTGTTAGTCTTGCTTTTTTCTTCTCCCTTTTGGGACCTGTCTTAGTGCACAGACTGAAAATACCTGGGTGGAGGGTCTTCTGTGTTTTTCATAAACATGACCTGAACCATATCAGGAGAGTGACTGCATCTCAGGATGGGCCATCCCACCTCCAAGCTCTCATTGGTCTTTTTCCCTTCATCTTCAACACTTTTTAATAGATGGCAAATATTGGGGTGCATCACAGACTCCTGTGATGGGTACACCACCTCGTGTACCATGGCTCACGCGCTGGCTGCATTGCTTTGATCACAATGGAGCCAAGTACAGGTAAAACAGTATCCTGAATTCTTTCTGTACTTACAAATGGGAATTTATGGGAAACAAAAGTCAACCATGAACTGTCAGAGCTGTAGTCTGGACTCCCGGCTCTCTGCACTCTTCTGCTGAGGTGTTTCAGAGCAGAACATGGAGCAGAGGATTCACCTTGTTCACGCTTTGCTCTGGGCTTGCTTTACAGGGTGAAAGACTTACCCACTTTGAGGTGCTCCCAGATGAGGTGGTGGGAAGCAGGTGCTCAGGAGCCTCTGCAGGCAGGTTCCAAATACCCACTGCAAATTATGTGTCACTTTGAGTTACTGGAGCTGCTCAGCACAAAAGGCAATTCAGGATATTGACAACAGCTGTTGCAAAGACACTGTAAGGATTCCTTTTCCAGCAAGGATGAGAGAATTCACATCAGCTCAAAGGGTTGTTTGCTGCTTTAAAATGACCCAAAGGGTAAATTTAAAATGAGTAAAGGAAAAAAACCAGCCTGGAGGGAATCTTGCTGTTCCATAGGAATACTGGAGCATGGTTTACTTTCGTATTTTCCTGGAGCCTCACTCCATCTGTATTTGCTTTTTACTCTTCTTCCTTCTAGATCATGGAAATGGACATTTTGATTAAGGCTGTTATCCCAGTGAGGAGGGAGAATATAGCTTCATTAAATCTCAGACTTTCAATGAATGTCTCAAACAAACAAACAAAAAAAAAGGTGGAAAACCCCCCATTTTACAAAGGATTTCCGACTCTTCCCCTTCACAGCTTCTGACCCCACCACAGCTGTAGGAGAAATTGGAAAATTCTTGCTTACAAATTACATTGATTATTGTGGTCAAATAAAGGCTCTAGAATAGCCTGAGAAGGGTGGACTTTCATTTGGCTCTGGAATGGGGAGTAGCTGGTTCCCTCATCCTCAGGCAGGTCCAAGGCTGGGGAGCTGGAGGTATATCCCCATCTGCCTCCCACCAGTGTGGGAATGGCAGCAGGGCTGGTTTCTCCTCTCTCACCAGTCCCTGTCCCCAGAGATCACTCCATCTTCCCTCCATTCCCTTTGGAGATGGTCAGCCAGGATGATTCCAGCCAGGGTGAGCTCCTGGCACCTGCTGTAGGCAATGGGTGATGTCTGCTCAGGGCCATGTCAAACTGATGGATTATTCCAACAGCAGAAGCACAGATTTGTGTCCCATCTGTCTGCAGCAGCTGTGGTGAGCAGCAGAAGGGTATGTGGGACCCTGCACGACGTGAAATATCACAGCTGGACTGAATGTTACAATACAGTCCCTTATCCTTCCCAAACACACCTGCCCTTCCCTCTGTGTTCTCCCTGGTCCTGTACTCAGCACAGGTTTGGCAAGGCCGAGGTTGCAATGTGGATGCAGGCAGTGAGTAAAACCAGATCAGACCATGTCTTCATAGCAGATGGCCTGATGCAGTGGGGAAGAATTCATTGTGATTAGCTATTAGAATTAAGAATTTATTCTGGTTATGGCATACTGGGAGGGCTCACCACACTGGTGTTATATTTGTCTCTTCCTAGTTTTCAAAGGGGTTCTGGATTTGCTTTTGGACTAGAACCATGCTGAATGGGGAGAGGATAGAAAAATAAAGTGGGAAGAGGAGAGAGATCTTAGCAAGTGCCCTAAGCTCTGCTCTGAGCCTCCAGCCTGGAGCTTAACTTTAGAGAGCAGAATAAAAATAAGCAAACATCTGGCTTAGTAAGAGGAGCTGGCAACTGAGATCTTGAGCCTTTTCTGTTACCTTTTCCATTTTTGCCTTTTACCCTTCTTTTGCAAATGGAAAACAGGTAAGAAGTCCAGAGAATAATAAGCACCACAGGGAGCCAGCATTTAGCCAGGACAAGGACGAAAGTGTCCTCAGCCCAGCCCTCATTCAGACATGTCTGGCAGCTCCGTGTCAGCCCCAGGAAGGACTGCAGGGCAGATGTGCCCTGTGACCCCATATGCAAAGTTAAAACATCCAGTGCCTTGCCACTGCCAACCCGAGTGAGCTTTGGGAGAAAGCACGAGAGCAAATGAGCATGAGAGCAAATGCAAGAGCACCTTCCAGGTACCAGCACAGCTCCATGAGGGTACTGGCACTGGCCCCTTACCTTGGACTCCCCCATTAAACACTCATTTCTCCCCATTGAAAACAGCACTCACCACTGGCCTCCCCGTGGAAAAGGTGATCTGAGAACCCCACATACCCTTTCTTCTTCACTCATTTTGTTTTCCTTGCTACACTTCAGATGCAACATTCATTTGGCCTGAGCTCATAGGCAGAGCTTGGAGGGGTTTAAATGCTTGATGCCTGATCCCATAGACAATTACAAACATGGCTGGCTGCCTGGCTTTGTTAATTAGCTAACAGCAATGCCTCATTTTTCCCTCTGTGGTTTCCTTCTGAATTAGTAGGGCACCACTCATTAGTTCTCTTCCGCTTTGGGATGCCACAGTTGAACATTATGGCATCAAGAAATGCCAGTTAGCTGAGAGTATAAGCTTGATTTGTTTGGACAATAACAAAAATACTAGTTGCATTTAGGTAATTAAGCAAAGTAACATCAAAGCTATTTTGTACTAATGCAATTTCCCCTTTCCTGTACCAGTGCTCCAGCTTCTTGTCCCCTCATCTGTTGGCAACCAAAATTAGAGTAAGTGCCCACAACAATTTCTTGGTTTTAATGTGAAATTGTGTATTCCTTCCTGTGAATCTGGTTCATCCAAGTTGGTGTCAGCTGATGGGACAACACCCTGGGCACTGAAGAGGTGCAGCAAATCAGCAGGTACAACTGCAAAGCATTCCTGTCACCCTTGTACCTCCAAGTGTCTGCTGACCATCGCAGCCTTGCCATGTGGTTTAGTCTTTTAGGGTTAAAAGGTCTTTCATGTCTTTAATAGGCCTAGAGAAATGTACGTTTGTGCAGATTAAAATCTTTCCCAAGTTATCACTGGAGCTGGAGAGGGCGGTGTAGGGTACAGTCCTAGCCAGGATTTCTAATTGGAGCAAAAATCCCCGTTTTCCTAGGGAATCTATGAAATGAACAGATTTCCTCTGCAGATATGAAGAAAGTATAGGAACATCCAGCTGATCTTGCAATCCACAAAGTGCTGTTACAGATGACAGCTGGGGATGACCCTCACTTGTTCCCCTGGCTCTTGAAGTCTGGGATAGTCATTCCCAACCCTGCAGCCAGTGCAGAAAATGGGCACATAGAAAAGCTGTCACTTGTTCTGGGGAGGTGCCTGAGGTTGGCCATGAAAGGTATCTGGCTCTTCCCTTGGCTTGAAGGGAAACAAATACCTGAATTTGAGTGGGATGACTCTCTCCTCTTGCTCCTTTTCTGATGGAAAATCACTACAGAAAAACCTGCTCTCACAGACTCCGCAAGTCTTAGCGCTCTGTTCCTGCTTCATAACCCATGACTGACTTTTGGGAAATCAAACAATGGATGTGTTGTGGTTTAATAGAAACCAGGACAGGATGGAACAACAAAACTCCTTTTGGTCAAGCTGATGTATCTGGCTAATGCCCTCAGGAAGCCCATGTGCCAGGTCAGGAGGCAGAAAGGGAGGAAAGGTGAATTTTTAACCAAAGACTAGAGAGTGATGGGGTCTTCTTACTGATTGTTAGTTTGGGATTGAACTCAATTTGTGCTACTTCATTATTTCCTGAAGAGCAGTCACCATTTCATTTATCAAGGTTGCAGACAGACTAAATTACAGAATCATAGAATGGTTTGGGTTGGAAGAAACTTTAAAGACCATTTAGTTCCACCCCTTCCCGCCACCATGGGCAGGGACCCCTTCTAGTAGGCCAGGTTGCTCAAAGCTCCATCCAGCCTGGCTTTGAACACTTCTAGGGATGGGGTAGCCACGGCTTCTCTGGGCAACCTGTTCCAGTGCCTCAGCCCTCTCACAGCAAAGAATTTCTTCCTAACATCTAATCTAAATCTCTTCTCTTTCAGTTTAAACCTATTAGCCCTTGTCCTATATGCCCACATAAAAAGTTGGTTTCCCTCTCTTTTATAAGCCCCCTTTAGGTACTGGAAGGTGCTCAGTGGTTTCCCAAGAGCCTTCTCCAGGCAGAACCACCTGAACTCTCTCATCCTGTCTTCACAGGAGAGGTGCTCCAGCCCTCTGAGCACCTTTGTGGACATCGTCTAAATGACAACATGTCTTTATTTATAAAGATTTCTTTTCATGTTTCTGATCTTCCTCCTGGAGTTTGGGCTCAGTTCAACCAGGAATAGCACTTTGAGCAACTTGATGCTTATTTAAGAACTTAACACAAAATAACAGCAGTAGCAACCAGGGTGGTAAAATAATGTTTTATTCCATGAATGAACAAACACTACCATGCCACATCCTAAAGTTCTTTCTACAAAAGATTGTGGACAGAGCAGATTTTTACATTTCTTAGTTCAAGTTCATTTCAGGCTTTTGAGCCTGTTCATAGTAGCAAAATCTGGACACGCAGCATTCTTATTGTCTGGTATTATTCTGGCACTTTGCCAGACAAAGCAGATTTATACTGTAGTTCTTGTTCACACAATGTCGATGCACTGTAAATTAAAGAAGAAAATCCAAACCAAACCAGGTAATTTCTGTGGTTTATCAATACATTTTCTCATGATGGTCAAAGTACAACCAACATTCAAAGCTTAAAATAAAGATAAGAAAAAAGACACACTAAAGAACACAATGGAAACATCATCATTGCTGTCAGGATGTGAGTTTACCCACAGTACTATGTAAAAAGTAGAAACCGGCATTGACATCCAAGCTGTTAAAACAAGGAAAGAAACTACATTAATTGTTATATTTCCAAGCTAGTACTTCTAAAGAGTCCTGATCAGCAAAGAAGTGTTACCGCATGCATGCCGAACACAAGACTAATATTGGATTGGGGATCTGACGAGGAGCTGACTTACATTCCTTTATATACAACAAAATGAAATATACAGTATTAATACTGGGTGTACATTTGGTCAGAATATTTTACAAGGAGTGACACTAGTCAAAATTTGTATGATGTGGCACACGGAAGTGGATGAAGGTTGGGTTTCCTTCTGAGAGCTGAATGTTTTCACAAGAAGTTTTAAAAGTTGCCTTGCACTGCTAGAATGAGAATTTAGATCTTTTAAAGCAAAAATCTTTCTTTTTTTAATTTATTTTATGCTTTTCAAAACTAATGTAAAAAGAAAAGATAGGTAAATGTGTTTGGAATATGCTAATCATTGATCTGGAATAAAACTAACCCACAGACAGCATGTGCAATAAATCTCTTGGCTTGGTTCTGTTTAAAAGGCTTTTTAAGATGATCTGTGCAGTACCTGGTACAAATTCCTGCTACCACAGCCTCAATTAGCTGTTCCCCAACAGGTTACCAACCAGTTATTCCAACACTAAAAGAAGAAATAGAATAATCATGACTGTCGCATATTTTTCTACATTACAATAAAAAAACTCAATGTTAAATCGATTTAGTTTATTTCTGTATATATTTTTCAAGGCTGCCAAAGAAAACAGTCAATCTTGCTGGCAAAAGGTATTCTGGGAACACAAGAGTGAATTTTTCTTTGCTTTATTCTAATAGATTTTTTTTTAACATCTGGGTACCTCAACTCCCATTGCCTCATTAGACCCCTGAGGTCTAAAACGAGTTGGTTAATTCACTTTATGTTTTTTCCCCATCCAGAACAAGCTGAGAAGCCAATAAGGTAAGCATGAGACCCAATGAAAACAGAAGTAAAAGCCATACATAATTAATTAAATAATTACAGGAAGGTAAAGACCAGTGTAACTATAGTGGTATTTCGTACAATTGAATTTGTATGTCTTGTAACAATGACAAACCTCCTGAAGATGGGAAAGAGCAGGCAAGTGTATATGAATCAGTATCCTTTAAAATAATTGTGCTATAATCTTTTCCATGGATTAGATTTTTTTCTGACACAGTGTGATGCTAACTATAGTAACCTTAATATGGATGATGGATTTCACTGCTACTGCTTGAGTGCTTGAATGCAAAGAGACATTAAATCTTCCAGTCCTCAAAGTGGTTTCTTGGGGTGTTCCTTCAAGTTCAATGTCTTGCCACTTTCACTCTAGAAGTCATTTTGTGGCAAACCAAAAAAAAAAGGAAACCAAAAAAAGAAAAAAAAACCACAACCAAAGAAAAGAAGATGTTGGTTGTGATGGATTTATTTCAGACAGCAGTTTCTGCTGAGTTCACCATGCTTAATGTTCTTCCATTTAGGAAGGAGTTGCTGTCAAGTAAAGCAGATGAGCTGCTTTCAGTTTGTTGTTTTGTTTTTTTTTTTTTAAATACATGCTAACAACATAACATCTCTTTCTTCAGGAAAATTATCCAGTTGCATATTGTCAGAAATCTGCCTTGTGCTTAGCACGGACAAACAGGGTTAATCCTCATCCTCCTCCTCCTTCAGTGGGGCTAGTGGGAGTTTGTCCTGAACTTGGAAACATGCCACAAAGAAGTTGACAATGGAGTTGTACAAATGCTGCTGCAGTGCTGTGTTGCTGAAGTAATGGCTTTCATCGGGGTAGATCTGTAAAAAACAGGCAAATATACACCTTTAGGAGCTTAAGGTTTGAGGACTGACCACCCACACCTGCAGTTCAACCTGACCTGTGAACCCATTGCATATCCCCAGAACTGTGGGTCTTCCTGTGGATGCCTGTGAGGCTCAGGGTAATTGGGGTACCACAGTGCTGTAAGTGCAGACTTGCATCTTCCTTCACAAGGAACTTTTTGGAGGGAGGATTTTCCATTTAATTCCATTCTGAACAAGTTCAGGCTAAGAAGAACCAGACTACACTTAAAAACACCAGTGCTTTCACCTTGTGAAAATGGAAAAAAAAATGCCAGTTTTGGAGAGAAATGGCATTATGTTTTACTGACTGAAATAAGGGTTTTAAAAAAATGTCATTGAGTTAAAAAATTAAATAAAGTTTGCTGGAGAAGCAATTAAATGGAAAAAAATTGGGAAGCGAGAAATTAAATAGTTTAAACACAACTTTCCATATAAATGAAGTAGGCAACTTCTGCATGTGTTGATGGAATGCAAGAGGATCATAATGGGTTGTCTAGGCAGGGTTACTGAAGGGGCAAAAATGAGTCCGCTAGGGCTGGATGCCGGCAGAGAGGACTGAGGTGTCTCACTGCTGCTCTGGGTACCTTAAACCAAGACACGGGTCCCTCAGGCCTACATTCAGTCCTCAACTAAATTTTGACATGTGTCAAGCTCCTTAGTGCCTTCCAGCTCCACTCTACTAATGCTTCTGCACTGGGAAATGTGCAGGAGCACCTCAGACACTGTAGTGCTGACCAGACCTGTGCCAAGCTCATTGCTTACACGCTCCATCCTACCTGGCTTTGGAGCATGATGGAGTGAGCACACCCAGCACATGAACCTCTGCAGAAACACAGCCAGAGGGAGCTGGTATTCAGTAAATCAACAGTTAGGAGAACTTGGGCACTGCAACACAGTCATCTCTGCTGTAAGTTGTAGCATGGTCCTGGCATGGATTGAGCCTGGGTGAGTTGTACTCTCCTGGCTGTGGCTTGGAATGTAGCAGAGGGTTGGGACCATCCTCATGGCTGGTGAGGGGGTTCTTTTTGGAAGCTTTAATAGCTTGCACATGGGTCATTCAGCAAAACAGGTATATAATTTGGTGGAAAGTGGGGCTTTCTAGACCAGAGTATGTAATTCACAGCAGGTGTCAGATTCAAGTGGCATTTCTCTTAACTTTTCTGGTTGATTTAATTTGGATCTCTGTTGCCCCTGTAATTCACTGTGAATTTGTCCTGTTCCCAAAGAAACTCAACAAGCATAATTCCCTAGAGACATGTCTCTCACAACCTAATTTACTGTAATTTAATAATTGTTCTAAAACTGTCCCAATCAAACTGAGAGTGGATGTGGCACTGAGTGCCATGATCTGGTAAACGGACTGGAGTTGGACCAAGGGTTGCACTTGATGACCTCAGAGGTCTTTTCCAACCCAATCGATTTTATGATTCTATGAAAAGAGTGGCATAAGCACAGGAAAGGATCAATACAAGAACCTGTTGTGTTATATGCTGGTGCTACTCCTATTGCCAGGCTGAGTTTTCAAATGGCTTTTCAAAATAGCAGTTTTGAGTTCAAACTGGGAAATAACTGCTCAAATAAGAAAAAAAGGAAACACATACTGTACCTGCAAGCTGTAATTAGCCTTTGCCCTAATTAGGTGTGTGATAAGATCCGTAGTATGCTGAAAATGTATTTTTTCTGTAAAAACAGATTGCAATCATTAAAGAGGCAAATTTAATTAAGAAAAATCAAAGCTATCACAAACATATAATGAGCTCCAATGATGGGCTAACTTACCATCAGCAGTAGCATGAATGATCAAAAATGTCTGTTCCTTCAGTAATGAGACTCTGCGTGCTAATTCGTTGATCTGTGAAGGTAAAGGTTGCAATAAGATTAAAGAGCTTGCTAGGAATTAGCAATTTATATGGAGGCAATAGAAGCACTTAAGTCCATTTAATACTTTGTCACTAGCATAACAAGTGGACACCAGCACGGCACATTCTTCTGGCTACTTTCCTTAATCTAGAGGTAAAATAGACCCCTACCTTGTGCTTCCAGTCTCAGTGTCAGCAGCAGGAAGAAGTCAGAGACCATTCTCTGTTCTGATAATATTCACTAAAAGCCTGAACTGCAGAGCACATGGGAAACATCGAAGTGAATTTCAGTTGAAAACACTTATGAAAAGCATGCCCAGGTGCCAAATCCTAAGAACTCTTTAGGAAGTTGGAGTGACTTCAGTGTGGCCTGAAAGCCAACCTCAGCAAGCTTTGGCAACTTGTGAGAGGATCCAATAAGAAATTCAAGTGCCCACTTTTGAGAATGACTTTGCCTCCAACCATCTTTCAGGTGTACAGGGGAAAATAAACACAAATCTTTGTGACCACAAATGGCAGAGGGTAAGAATGAAGAACTTCTCCACTCAGTTAGGACCCTGCCATACTCTGCAGAGAGCTCAGGAACTATTTCCAGTAGGTAATTCCAAGATAATCAGCAGTACCACTATTTGCTCAGGCCAGTTCTTTAATGCACAGAGAGTATATGATAATCCAAAACTCTCATTTCTGGAATACTTTTTCTTGCTTACATCTGTACTGACCTGCCTTCAAATTTCCAAGAGGACAGAAAAAAATCTGATCTAGAGATTAGGATTGCAAAATTTGAGAGGCAATGAACTCCGAGTTTAGATCACAGGGTGATACCTGCCTTCTCTGTGAGAACACTGTCAAACCTTTGCTGCCTTCACGTCTTCTGGCTGAAGACAAGGCTTAGAAGCTGAACAAGGTCTTCTCTATAACAAATTTTTTTAGTATGACTATCCTTAATTAGGTTTTTCCTCCATGTAATTGTAGCACAGGATCCAACTGACCCCATCACACATACTAAACAATGTCTTGTGCCATGTCTTCTTTCTCATGTGCTGCTCAGTTCTGGCATAGAGTTCTGCCTGTCTGAAATGTCACATACTTTGAGGTTAGGAGAAAATGAGTTTCACTTGAGTTTTTGAGTATATAAGTATATCTCAAAGAGAATCAAAGTGGCAAGACCAATGGCAGGAACTTCCAAGGAGGTTGTGACACTGTCCTCTTGGGCACAGCTGAGGGCACAGCTGAGTGACTCAGCCTCAGCTCTTTCAATCTCTAAAACTGTATTTATCCAATTCAGAGAGGCAGACGTGAGGGATAATCAATAAAACCTTTATCCATTATTACTATTAAGCCAAGAAAAGTGGTAAACAGGCTGAAAGACACCTTCAGAGCTTCACAGTGAGTCTCTGTTACATATCCTTGCTCCCTCCCCAAAAGAGAACACATGGAGGAAGAGTTAAAACCCAGTTCACATTTTATCAGGGAAATGCAGTGTCCATGCAGTTACCTCATACGCTCTGTTATCAATCCCATACAAGCCCAAGTATCTTTCAGAAAAGGCTGAAGCTTGAAAAGAAAAAAAATGCAAACACCATTTTCAGTCATAACAGAGTACACTTGTGCTTCTGATTCAAACATTGCAAATAATAAAAAAGACCTTATTTTCTAACATTGCCGTAATTATAGAGGACATATTTCTAAAAGCTTTTGAAAATACATTTAAGGATATGTGTGATACTACAATCTGTCATTATCACCTTCTACTTCTGATTTCTGAATCAGTCACACAAGAGCCATTTTTTTCTTCCCTATGCAACTGAGATAGAAAAGAAGAGTGCTAACATGGTTGGTGACAGAGACTGGAAGGGTTTAAAGCCAATTCTCCTTTATTTAAAAGGTCAGCAAAATTGCTTGAGTGGGGATAAAGTGTTTAAGTCTAGTCCTAAGAAGACAGAGAATACAAAACAGATAGGATCTTGGGGAGGAAAGATGGTAACAGAAAGGATATGGAAGAAACTCATTTGTGGGCAGTAAGAAGGTTTGTGGGCTCAGGGATGGGGTTTACCATATAATTTGAAGTCTGTCACTGGGGAAAGAGCAGCTCCACAGGCAAACACCTGGTTCTCTTCACCGGCTGGAAGCATGTAAGTGCTAAGGTAGCCACCATAGTCCTGGAACAGAAAGGGGACAGAGGTGCCAGTGGTCCTGCTGTGAGGTAGTCCTGCTTTTGAGTACAGAAACAGGGTAGCCGAGACCTTGCAGCAAACACTTGGACATTAAAGAGCCTTTAACACTTTGCCCTGAAAAAATGAAACAAGGATTATCTCCCTGTCTTTGGCCAGTGTGGTTGAAGATGAACTCTACAGTCATTGCAGAAGGGTTGTATGCCCAAGAGCTGGCCTTTCTCATCCCATTTTATGGCTATAGCTCTAACCAGATATGTTATCTCTCCAAAATATTACCCCAGTCTTTGGCTATTTAAAATGAACAACACAATTTTAGCATCTGCTGTCAGCCTGTTAACAATTCCCTGCAGAGATGCTGCTGTATGTGCAGCTCTCTACGCCCACTCCAAGCCTTTATCTGCCACAATAAACAATTTCTACTCACAGTCCCCTTCTCATCTCAAACCGTGTGTACTTTACAATTGCTGTTTCCCAGCCAGGCACACATTGTGTGCCTCAGAAATCACTAGTGTTGTTGTACACTTGTACACATGACTTAGAGATAACCACGTGCCCACAGGCTTTAAGAGACAAGATGAAAATGAAATGAAAGTCTGCAGTGGCAAAAAAATAATTAATTACCTGACAATGTTTTTCTGAGCCATAGTCACTTTTTGCACTTGTAAGTTAATTTTAAAAAGCAATTGACAAACACATTGATAAGATGAAAGCTTCCCCCTTTCACATTTCTGAGCAAGACGAAGTCTATCTCAAAAATAAATAATAATAAAATAGTCACCACTGACATATTCCATAAATCAGGATTTAGTTCAGCTGCTTAGCCACATCAAACAACTTTAACAGCAGAGAGGAACAATGGGAAAATGTTACCTTCCCAAACACACCGACTCGCAGTTTATCGATGAAATGCTCCTTCAGCATTGTCCTAGGACATGAGAGAGAAGAAACAGTTAGTTAGAAATATTTTTTCTCTCAGATATAGTAAATGGTGTGATTTTAATAAACTTTAAATCAGGGTGGCCACAGAAAAATTCATAGAATGGTTTGGGTTGGAAGGGACCTTAATGATCACCTTTTTCCAAACCCCCTACCACAACCAGGGACACCTTCAACTAGACCAGGTTGCTCTAAAGCCCATCCAACCTGACTTTGAATACTTCCAGGGATGGGGCAGCCACAACTTCCCTGGAAAACCTGTTCCTGGGTCTCACACCCTCACAGTATAAAATCTCTTTCTAATATCCAATCCAAGCCTGCCCTTTTTCAGTTTAAAGGCCTAACCCCTTGACGCAGACAATCTAAATTGTGCTGTACAAGCTGCTTCCACACGAGTCTGTTTGATTTAATCTTGCAACCTCATGTGCTGGATTTGACCAAGCAATAGCAACAAATAATGTGTAGTACCTTTGGAAGTCATAATAACCTATTGCAAAGCTATTGCAATACTCTGATAGTGGTTTTAACATGATTATGTGCAGAATAAATCTAACAATATGACAGGACTTGACATTTAGGATTTTGCACCATTTTTTCTGTTTAAAAAGTTTAAGGATTTAAAGATGGATTTTTCTAACTACCAGGCAAGCAAAAGATTAATGCAGGAACAGATATTCAAGCTTACTTGTTTGTAGCTGTATGACTGTACAGAGCTAAAAATAAATAGGCTTTGAACACGTGATACAGATAAGTGTGCTCTAATTTAGCTCTGGTTAAGCCTTATTTTTCTCCCTCTGCACTGGCTGGCATGAGCTCCCTCTCACATGCCATTGCTTCATCACAGCTGTATGTATATTGTCCTTCCCTCCCATCTCCTTGCCCTACTCTACACACAATTAAACCAACCAGGATTAACGACCGTATTGGGTTGATTATCATTAACAAATTAATTTCTTCAATAATAATGTAATTCACCGGACAGCTTCCAACTGGTCCTTCTCTTCCAAAAGGCCCAGCCTCCTCTTGACCTCGTGCAGTAGCTTAGTGCCCTGGAAGCCACTCCCACGGCCGTCGAACTTCAGCACGATGGCGTTGTGAGAGCTGACCATGACGCTCTCCCACGTCACCTCAAACCTCTCCGTTACGAGCTGGCTCCCGGGTGTCCCATCTCTGAAACAGAAACACGGCATCAAACAAAGGCAGCAGCACCAAGCAGGGACCAAACACACTCCTCAGGGCTGTGAGCTTCCCATGGGATGGGGACCCACAGCTCCATCGTGCAGGGTAAGGCAGGACAGGTTTCTAGAAGGGGACACCAGTCTCTGCAACGATGACATGCAGGAGACAGATTGTGTGGGATGGGTTTTGAGGCTCAGTGGAAGCTGTAGGTTGGTTTTTGCCTCCCTCTGTGCACAGCAGCTATCGCTTAAGCTGAGCTTTGAACCATCCTAGCAAGCACATCACTAACTGGGCAGGATTCCTCCCATGTGTAACCATGGCAGTGACATGGGTATCACTTTCCTTTTTCATACCTGCTGAAATCGGTATCTATTTTCTACCTTCCCTAGAGCTGCTTTTTTTTCTCTTTGAGTGGTTTCTTTGAGGAGTTTGACTTTGGAGTTCACATGCACTATCAAATATGTTGGATGAGGCTTGCAGACATAAGGCAACTTTTCCTTTACTGGCAAGCACTGGGGTTTCCTTTACTGCCCCATTCACCCAACCCTGCCCTTCCATCTCCCATGGGTTTCAGGAGAGCAGCTATAGATGAAGCTGTTAGTTACTTCTGTCATTACTGCTTCACATAAGTACAGAGGCAAAGGACTCTTTTAAAGTGATAAAAACTGGCTTAATCATTCCCAGTTTGGCCCAGAATTGGTGGGAAAGGGGAGGGCGTGGGCAAGAACTCCACTTCACCCTTTTGGTTATGGTCTAATCTTGTACAGGGGAACTGTGTTTGAGAAATACAGACCTCACTTCAGCCAGACAGCTCGGAAAAAATGAGGTATGATGATGATGATTTTAAGCAATAATTTAGGACTGGGATTACTGTAGAGCCACTGGCATTTTTATCCCCTTTTTGTCATTTTGGGGGTTCATAGAGACATCAGGCAACTCACTGCAGGATTTTAATGTGCATATGACTCCAGTCATTTGCATTTATTCAAGTGAGACCCAGACCTATGCAGATCCAGAGCCAGCCTAATCAAGTGCTGTTAGCTTGATGAGTACCAATCTTCCTCAAGCACTTCTATAATGAAGTACATTTTCTCTGCAGTAATTTTGTGATGTAACGACACCCTTATTGCAGTGTTTTTGTCCTTCATGGAGGGATGTGCAGGATGGTGTGTTGAGGCATTTGCCAGGCATTCATCACTCCTGGATGAGGCTTCTCTCTCATGGAATGTTCCCTGGCAGGCAGCAAGCGATGCAGTGGGATGCAGCCAGGGCAAAACAGGTTCTTCCAAGGTTAGTGAATTCCCTCCCCCAGTTTCTTTCCAAATTGCCAGAAAAAAACCTCAGCAATGTGTATTATTATTACTAAATGTTGCATAAAGGAATATCCACCTGCTATGCCCACCAGGAGGAAAACCTACCTACCTAATATAAATGTTAACATCCTGGAGATCTTCAAGGGTTTCCAGCTCTCTCTTTACTGTCACTTCAGGGAACACCAGCACTTACAAGAGAAAGATTTCTGCATGAGGGCATCTAAAATTCAAGCTATAGTAAGGCTGACTGAGTTCCACTCTAAAACTACCTGTTAAGTTCAAGATGAGTGCCCTAAGGACATGGACAGAAAGTCAAAATCCACCTTTTGTTCCTCCTGTTTCTGTTTCTGCCCCCCAAATTATTGAATTGTAAGCGTACGTGGAAAAGCTTCACAAAATCCTACAATTCACTCTGGAGGATTTCACTAGGGTGCCCTCCTGGGAGCTGAAATCCTTGGCTCAAAAGCGGGAGAGAAGGGACATATACCCAACCTCTCCCAGCTGTGAAGGAAGATGGGGTGGTGACCAATGGGCTGGAATCTGGCATTCCTTGTACAAAACATATCTTAGAAGTTTCTGATTATGGCCAAGGTCTCCACACCTCCCTAATAATGTGAACAGAAAGAAAAGACAACAGAGAACTTACACAACCAAAAGCAAAGGGTAGTGCGCAGTGTCCGAAAAGGTGGCTGGCTTTAAGATCTGCATCGGCAATTCTAAGCAAAAAAAAAAAAAAAGGAACAAATAACAACATGTCTTCAATGTTGGAACACTGACATAACTCTAATAGATTTTTCTGGTGTTTTGGCCACATACGAGCAGGAAGAAAATGGCATTTCATCAGAGGTGGTGGCAAATAACACCTTAGAAACACACAGATGTCATCATAGAAAGGACCCATATTGTGATGGCTGAGGTGACAAGAAATGTAAATCAGGAGTGCTCAGTCATGCATCACTTTTACAGCATTCAATTAACATCTGTCAATAGCTATAATTTTCCTGGGTTTTTGGCAGCTGAATGTGTGACGCAGACAGAAATCAATATTTCAGGGCAGCAGGGAAGGGGGAAAATCAGCGATGAAAACGGTAATTTAAGACCCAATTAAGTATGGTGGCTAGGGGAGAGAAATACAATTATTTTGCTATAATAGTTTGAAGACAGAGGGAGAAACAAGTCTTTTAATCCTAAATTCCAAAGGAGTAAATTTTGCTGTAAAACAGGAGGCAAAGGTGCTGAAGTCCATGTTGTTATACTGGTACAGAACCAGTGTAAGGGTGATCACCAAAGCTTCTTTTAACTTCATGGCATTTCTATGGTTTCATATCAATAGCCAAAACTGCTGTCATATAAATCTCAGCACATTTATTTTCAAAATGTTAACCACAATCCAGATTAGCAAAGGCCCAGCAATTAAGTCGGTATTAGGAGCATTTTCAGTAGATTAATACACAGATTAGCAGCATGGTTTAAGTGGTTTACTTTGCAATCGTCTGACACTCTGCCTAATTAGTTATTCCATCTGAATGCTAATAGCTGCAAATTGGATCAATGGCCCAGGGACAGCCAAAAAGGCCATCGCTTGACTTTAAATATTACTAAGTGCTACATGCAGTGTTCCCAAGGCTGTTAAGCCCAAAGCTTTGAAAACGCAGGGAGGGCACAGCAGAACAGCCACATGGCTGTGGCCAGTTTGTATTTACTACACATGCACATGTGTATTTTTGGTTAAATGAGCAAAATTGCAATGATACCTGCAGTTAAGAAATTTAGCATCAAGCTGAGTTATCCTTAATAAACTGCCAGTGTCACACAGGCTGGCTCATGGGGAGGACAGACAGCATCTTAACGACAAGCTTTTTCCCCATCTTCTCCTGCCCATTAAACCTCGGAGTGCATGCCTATTCCTGTTATTTTATGCACTGTTTTATGCTCCTAATGCCCGTGTGTCAAGCAGAACATTTTAGGGCCATTGTTATCCTTTTCAAATGGTAACCAGCCCTCAGCTTTTGCTTCACATTTTATAACATCTAGTAATGGTTGAAATCAGTAACCTGCCCCCAGCACACTTCATGGCTTTCATTTTACTGCCTTAGAGTTACACTCCTTGCTGGCATGGGAAACAGTATGGGCCACACTTTGAACCCTGGGTCTTTGGGGCTTATTTTGAGTTGCCACATATGCAGAAACTGGGATTCTGGGGAGTAATTGTGCAGCTCTGAGTATGTGGATGTTCCCCATATAGGTCAGTTATCTGCTTATGACCAGAGGAGATGCTTTTTAGGTTGTTTCAGGTACAACTACAGAGACAGGCAGAAGATGCTTACATTTTGGCTGTTTGCCACCAGGCCTTTTTCTCTCTTTTTGGCATATATATAGACATGGGAAATGATTATACAAGTAGGAGAAATAATACACCAGCTGCAGATACAAACAGCTCCAAGATTTTACTTTCTTTACTCCAGGTGAAATCTCTTTTGTCTTTTCTCGTAAGTTGGGTTTTTTTTCAACCCTATCAAATCATGTGGCTTTCCCAAAGAATCCTGAATGACTCTAATGGGCAGTCACTGGAGAGTCTTCCTCATTCACTGCAGTTCAGACTGTGCACTGAAAGGCAGCCAAAGCTGTAGCCAGCAAGCACACACAGTATCCCACTCCAAACTAATTTCAAATACACCACACAGCTATGGCAAATGTGCCCCCAACAATGGGGGTACCCTGCCATGTCATTTCCCAGAGTGGCTTCTTCTCTACATAGGATTTTTTTTAAGGAAAAACCACCCAATCCTATCATTTTGCCATCCTTCAGCTGAATTCTCATAAAATTCTGCCTCTGTAACAACCTCCTTATATAGCACATCCTATGAGAGTGCTTTGCAAACTGTGTGAGTTTATTGAGAGACAAAGTCATTTTTCCTCCTGCCAGTCTACCCAAGATGACCGTATCATTTCACAGCTATAGCAGTGAAAGAGAAAAATAAGTGAGAAGAAAAGTGCTACTTACTGTAATCATCTATCTTGATTTCCGTGTATTCTACCTTAGGCATTTGCCTGTCATTCACAGCCTGCTGCACATTTTCATTTACCTCCAGCTCAAAAATTTCTGAAAGAAGAAGGACAAGAACATAAAAACTTTTGGCATTGTTTGTGAAAATGCATTTGAACATTTTATAGCCACCTTAATATATATAACACAAGTTTTCTTGTAAAGGGATTTCCCCCTAGTCCTCACACATGGCTAATTCAGTTAAGTCTTTTGAAGCCCTTTCCAAGTCCAGCATTGGCAAAAAGCTTTATTCCTGAAATCTGTGACATTCATCTGATGTACAGGAGATGGGATGTGACCTGCTGTGTTGGTACACTGCTAAGGGTCCCAGTCAGATGTCCACCTGTCATGCAAACCTAGATATCAAATGAAGAGGTCCTCAAGTCTGTACCCAAGTTACACACAATAAATGGGGAAAGGGAGGACACCACGGAAGGCTTCAGCACAAGGTTGGGCTGCTATACAAAATAAAATCCATGGGAAGGAAAGCCATGGGGAGGAGAGTGGCAAAGGTCATACAAACCTGCAATATCAGATTTTGAAACAGTCTTGGCTTTCAGAGTGTTTCAGGAATTATTCATTTTGCTTTTGAATCCTAGCCAATGAGTCTCTGGGACTGAAATAGAGGATTCCTTCCTGCTACCCAGGGTTTAATCTTTATCCCCACATCTTGGAGATGTGCTTTACCTGCTGAGCCTCTTCCAGAAAAAGCAGCCACCTCCAGCATCAAAAAGAGCAAGGTCCTTCCCAGCTGGTAAGGAAAGGGCCCATCTTTAGGAGACACTTCAGGCTGTATGTCCTAGGTGGTGAGAAATATCTCCTGGTGATGGTGAAGCTCCTGAGCCCCATGAAGGAGGGATTCAAGGGCCAGGATGATTTCACTGTGACAGCAATGAATCCTGGTCTAGGGAGTCTTTTGCAGTGCTCATCCCATGGCACAAGTCTGGGTCTGACCAGGGGTATCCAGGGCATTATCTCTGCCATGTGAACCCAAGGAGGGTTTGAGATTTTGCACCACATTATGTGTTCGATTGACTGTAACTTCCCTTTAGAGACACACTGATAAATAGATAGGCAATCCCAGCTTCTCAAGTAATGCTCCTGGTACCTGATTATGCTGCTCTCACTGCCCATCTTCACTGAACAGGCTGGCACAGCACAAAACCTTGCCCTTCCCAGTTAATAAATTTCAGAGATCTTTCAACAATAGTGTATTGGTTCAATGATTATTCACTCTGCTTCTGAAAAGCCTGGCTCTTCTCTATTAAAACCACAGCCCCCACAAAAGTGCCAAACCAACAGCCTATTACGTTTAGTTAAATATTAAGATTCTCATTTAATTATGGCATACACAAGTAGCTTTATCAGCAGAAAGGGGCCTGCCACGTAGGGGAATTTAGTCAAGCTGTTTTATTTGTTCATATAATTGCATTCACAGAAAGCCAGGAAGACTGTGCAGGAAATAAAAAAGATTGGCATATCTCCTAAAGGGCTTTCCTTTTTGCTTTAGGACCACAGGGAGCTTGAGTCTGTGGAGTACAAATGGTCATTGCTTAATTAAATGTAAGCACGCTATAATATTCAGTGCAACTCACTATTATCAGATTATTGCAGAATACAGAGGCAAAGTCCCTTTATAGAGTAATGGGCTCATATTAAATAAGTAAATTCAGTAACATGCAATTGTCAGTTGCCCTTTATTCAAAGCAAAAGAATGAGGGGGGAAAAAAGGGAACCAGGGGAAATGGTAATCATATGCAGAAAATCACGAATTTCAGTAGGGGATATGCATTGTACATGAGTAGGTTGAGTTCTCTATGTAATAAATGCTACCCATATATATCTGTCAAAGTAAAACTAGTCCTGGTGTGATTTATGTTACTTTTTCAACACTTTAATTTGCTGTTTCTGTTTTATAGTATCTGTATTTTATAAAAATATATGAGAGCAATAACCTGTACATTCTGGTATGGCCAGTCTGCCCATGGCAAAATTAAGGTGTTATATTTAAGGAAGAGAAAAAAGAAAGTGACTTTGGAGCTTCAGGTCAGAGCTAAGAAACTCTGCTGGCTGAGGAATGTTGTGGGCATCACCTGGGCTGCTCTGGGGTTATGCTGTGCAGGGCATGGCCAAGCTTAAGCCTCTGCTGTGAAGAAGAGCTGACATGTTCTTGTGCAAAGAGTCTTTCCTGTGACAATTACTACCTTCAGTGGGAAATGAAACAGCCCAGCATTTCACAGAAAATCTTTAGTTTGAAAACCAAATTCCCTGCTTTGCTCTGCTCCTTTGCAGAGACAAGAGCACTGAGTTGCTGAAAATCTAGTTAAGTGAAACTGGTAATTGATAAACTGGTATCAATCGTGTACAAAGCAATAAAGGTGTTACTTATTATTTGGGCCACAGCCATGACAGAAATCCCTAACTGTAGGTTAACATTGGGCTAAATGCTGTGTTAAAATGAAAGATAAAGTCTCCCATCAAAAGGATGGGAACAGATAAATCTTAAAGTCATGAGAGTCAGTCCCACACATTGCCATGAAATCTCCTGAGACTCACGAAAGACAGAAAGGGGCATCTTTGAAGCGGGGAAACGGTGGGGTTAAATCTAATGTTGGTTTATCAAGCTCATCCAGGTTACGACGCCCAGAGACAGGACATTCTCCTCTCAGAGGTATCGTCAAACTGCTCCTTTTATTGTTTACATTACATTCACACTTAACAATAGTACAGGAATCTTATTGGTCAATGGCTGGGGTGTGCATGCAACTCCATACCTCTGGATTGGTGCTCTTCTCAAAACCAGGCCCTCGGTATCAATGTGTTTATCTGTTCTTACTAGCAACTGCTACATTTCTCTTACTGTTTACTGTTCTTCTTGCTACTATTCTAAAACACAGGGGCACCATTTTTCCTTTCTCCCTGGCCTGGACTGTGCACATAGGCTTCTAGCAACACATTATGGCCTGTGTTACTGAAATATTCTTCAACACATCTTGGCTTAAGATACCTGAAGAGAAGGGACAGAGAAAGACTGCCTGTCTGAGGGTCCCTGCCATCCTGACTGGGGGTAAAAAATGGATCTTTCTGGATAATTTGCATTACTACAGGTGTGAAGGAGGAACCCCAGAAAATCCATGGCTTTTTGAATGCTACGTTATCTGGTCATGGCTACAGACAGCACCAAAGATTCTGAGGGGAGAAATCTAATTTTTTAATAATTCCACCTTCACACTGATGTAGATGCAAAACATTTGCATGAAAAAGCCTTACCAAACAATAAGTGCTACAATCTCCATGATCAGGAAAACAGGCAGAGGCTCCACTTTTGGGGCTCATTTCTTTGCACTATCTCTGATAATTCATACCAGAGTGATTTTATTAGAACAACAGATTAAGCTAAATATTTCTTATCTTATTTCCTTTTATCTTATTTCTTATATATGGGACATAAAACAAAATCTGCGGAAGACTAACAAAAAGACAGAGAGAGATCTGAACTGTGCATTTGGTTTTGAGAAAGCTGATAACAAACATGCCCAAACCACTGTGTTTGTTCCCCAAAAAGCAAGCTGTTGTGACGGCAGCACAACAGCTCTGCAAGCTCCTTTGCCTTGCAGAAAACTTGAATTTAGGCACAGTCTGGTCTCCTCAGTAGTTTCAGTTTACCAAAGAGCAGCTACATCTTGCTGTCCTGCCTGGCTACTTTTCTCTGAAGAATTGCAAAGCTCAAGCCCATTCTTACTCTGTGCATCTGTTGTGTTGTGAACAGTCACCATCGGGACACGGGGACCTTGAAAGGAAGAAGAAAAGAACTTGGTTAAATTTCTGTCAAAGCACACACAGACACTCATGAACCCGGTTGTGAATTCCATGGAGCTGAAGACTCTTGAGATTCGCTTTTCAAGGAAGAATAATCTAAAAACCAAATCACCCTTGTATTAGAAAGAGTCTATGACTAAATGACAGTACTGTAGACTCAAAGACATGTGAGGTTTCAAAGCCCTTTCCCAACAGACCACTACATGCATCTTTCCCTAATTTGTAAACATTATAATTAGGACAAACACAATTAAATCACTTGCCTTTAAAATTATTCTAATGACACCCAAACAACACAGCACAAAGCATTTACATTTTGTATGCTATGGATAACTGTTGCTGTTTTGGAAGTTATTTTTTTCTTAATGAATTAAACACCAGTTTGGCTCTCACTGTAAAAAAGGCCTCATATTCTGTCTTAAAATGCAGCATTTGGGTATTGAAATCAGTCAGTGTTATACAAAGAGGATTATCATTACTATGCAGTGCACATGAGTGAACCACACAATTCACTGCCATAGGATGCTGCAGCATTTAGGATGCCACAGTCTTTACCACAGAATGCTGCAGGGTGCTTTAGTCCTTAGCACAGTGATCTGGATTCATCTTGTTCAGAAAGTCACCTGCTGACTGACTGGCAGAAAATTGGGATGGCACATGATTCATATTGTAGTTGTCATCTTCTTTCTTCCTGTTTTCCAATTAGCCTCTTGTGACTGCTCTTGGAGACAGGACACTGGGGCAAGATGACCCAGGACAGCCACTCACATGTTACTACCATGCCTGTTTGTAGATTTTTCCATGAGCTTGACAGTGCTGCTGAGGAAGGTGGAAAAAGCACTGAAGCTCAGAGACAGTGGTTATCTTACTTTCCTTCCCTTTCCCCAGAATGTAATGTGATACAACAGCAGCAAGGGTGAGCAGCTGGGGAAATCTGTATGCCCAGCAGACTCCCACATGGTGTGTGTGGGAAAATCAGAGAATCACAGACCCAGAGAATCATTCAGGTTTAGAATCATCAACCTAAGATGATTAAGTTCAACCTACTGCCAAACCCGCTACTAAACCACCACCCTGAGTGCCACATCTACGTGTCTTTTAAATACCTCCAGGGATGGTGACTCCTTCATTTCCCTGGGCAGCCTCTTCCAGTGCTTGGCAACCCTTTTGGAGAAGACATTTTTCTAATATCCAATCTAAACCTTCCCTGGCGAAACTTGAGGCCACTTCCTTTAGCCCTAATTCTTGTTCCTTGGGAGGAGTGATCAGACCCCAACTGGCTACAACCTCCTTTCAGGTAGTTGCAGACAGTGACAAGGTCTTCCCCGAGTCTCCTTTTCTCCAGGAAGAACAACCACAATTCCTTCTACCACTCCTTATTAGATTTGTACTCCAAACCCTTCCCCAACTCCACTGCTCTTCTCTGGACATGCTCCAGTGCTTCAATGTCTTTCTTGTAGTAAGGGGCCCAAAACAGAACTCTGAGTATCAAAAACCCCCATGTTTTCTAAGCTGCAAAAGTAAGACAGCTTAAAGAGACTGTTACTCACTGAGATTTCAGCATCTTTAAGACATCATGTTAAGACATCATGAAGGTGAGTCCTTCAACCAACAAGCAAATCCTGTGGGATCACCAATTGCACCAGCAATTTCTGTAGGTCTGGCTGAGAAAAAGCCTCTAAAATGCCATAACTGACAACGTGCACACAAATGGCAACAAAAGCAGGTTACTGTGAGCCATCTGTACTGGTCTGATCCATGAAATAAGTTCTTGAGAACAAAAAGTGTTTAATCTAGACCTTACCTATACAGAGAAAAGGCAGAAAAAAGATTTTATTTATAATTAAGATGACTGATATGGCAACCTGACTTTTGTTTCCTTGCAATTGAGAAGTTTCTCCCCTAACAATCCAATTCCTTTGTTTGCACCATTTTTTTTTTATGAATGCAGCAAGGTGAATGTAATGCACAGAGGAAAACAGGTTTACTCACCAGGATTTAGCTGAATTTACCTGTCTCCTACTGATAAACCTTGATATGCTGACCATATTTATTTATAAATCTGCCCTGTTTTTCCCTGAAGTCCCAGACTGCTGGAAAAGCAACAAACCTGATAAACATGAGCATGATAAAATCATCACTGAAAATAAAAGGAATGCTCCCAAATGACTTCAATTGGAGCTAGAGCAGTCCTTTAATTAACACAAAAATGCCTAGGAAAAACAAAGGCATAAAGTGAGAAATACAATGCATATAATCCTTTTATTTTCTAATTTTTTTTTACTTTTATGTTGGCATGGAAAAAGCTATGAGAAACTCATGAATAAAGAATAATGCCAGTATGTAGTTTAGAAAATACCATGTATTATCTATTCTGCTTTCTTAGTCTCTCACTACTCACTACTATTACAACTACTACAACAACAACTACTACTACTAGTACTACTATTGTCATCTCCCCATCTCAATGTTTTAAAATGAAATCTCATTTAAAGATACTGAGTTTGAGGTAATATTAAACAAAAAAATATTTTAAAAAGTGAATCAGCATGCTTGAAAAAGCAGAGTTTTGAGTTGCCTAATTTCTACTTTTCAACAAATTAGGAAAAATTGTAAAGGCAGGAATGTATGGAGTAGAATCATCAGGTTTGTGAGATTACTCTTAATATTAAACATTCTCAATGATGACACTCCAGAATGCATTTCACTTGTGAGCAGGCTGAATCAAGAAGAAAAAAAAAATCACTTTTTTAGGAATGACACAAATGGCTTGTTTCAATGCCAATTTTTAAAGTAAAACAACCTAGTTACATGCTAGACTGTATCTTTTAATACACACACATCAAAAGTCTTTCAACACTCACAACTTGAGTGTCTAGTGCCTGACAGGGACAGAAAGAAATTCTCAAAATTAGCAGTGTATATTCATTAACTGCCTCCCCTGCTTTATTTCTAAACCTACAATGGTGTGACAGTCCCATTACACATGCCATCTGGTAAATGCCATCCACTGTCATGTGCGGATCTGAGAGGGAAACCTAATTTGTTCCATGAACTGCTGGGAGCTGACAGAAGCAGAGTGAGGACATCCTCTGCTCCATGTCTGCTTCCTCCAGAGCCCATCCAGACGGGCTTTGATGGGGACTCCTGAGCCCTGGCACATTCTGCTGCTTCTGTTCTGTGATCAGCGCTGAGGAACACCCGTGTCTACCCACCCCCCTTGGAAACTTTGTGAGTGCTCTGCCTCTTGCTCCTGAGGTCCAGAGAGCACACGAGCATCAGGAGCAAGTACTTGCTTGTGCCCCTTGAAGGAAAAAACACAAACACAAAGTGCTCCACTCTCAGAACGTAAAGCAGACACTGAGCTGCTTTACCCCGATTTGGAAAGGCAAGAGAGACCCAGCACATACTCCATAACCTGAGTAACTGTTCCTGAAATCACAGGCAGGCCACCTTTGCATGACATGGTGAAGATGATGCTGCTGGATTTCTTGCCCCAGCCCTGGCTGCAGAAGGGTAGGTACAAGCAGGGTTATGATGCCCCCCAAGGCATGGAACATTGCACTGCTGCTCCCTGTCACCTCCCCCCAAAGTTTTAGGATGCTAGGTGGCACCAAACAGACTCCATACCCCGGTTACCCCTCTCTGCATTCCTCTGTTGGGAGAGGGATGGGGTGCAGTGGAATGCTATCAGCTGCAACTGCTTCATCTGTTTTGCAGGCTCCACTCCCCTTTCCTCTCTTCAGCATTGCATCAGCCAAATCCAGCAACCTGAAGAAGTTTTAATGTTGCTGCTTTATTTAGAACTTAAGGGAAAGGACCAAAACTATTGTGTATAGACACATCCTGAGTAGATGCATGGTTAAAAATGCTGCATAAAACTCTCGTTACAGGAATGAAATTTTCAATTAATACACCTGAAACTCTGTTTTTTTCATAAGGCCTTTGACTTCAAAACCATGACTGCCATTATCCATGCAAGAACTAAATTGAGCCATAACACTATAATGACAACAGGCAAATTTATCACTGAGAAAGCACTACCCACTGTGATCTAAAGGGCACAGAAACTCAGTGCCTCAGTAATTTGACAAGAAAAAGCATTGGCCATGGTTTGCCATCAATTTTTAGGCAGCTTTCATTATTATTTCCAAGAGGGTTCTGCTTGAACATTATCAAAAAGAAGCAACTCTAGATATTTAGGTGGCAAAGATAAAGATTTCCAAAATAAAAACGGGTAATAATTATATAACCTTGAAGAAAATATTTACCAGATGTTTGTTTCGTAATATTTTTCGTATTCCATAGTATTTCTGATGTTTTCATGAACTAAACAGCATAGGGAATTGTATCAGTTATACTAGCTTTAAAATGAAAGTAGTGATTATAAAAAGAATAAGAAGTAAAATTGCAGAAAAGGTAATCATAGTTATAGAAGTCTTTAAAAAGGATAAAAAAGAGGAATTGTCGTATTCTTCTCATCTATATTCTCAAAGGCTTCAATGTTGCAGATAATTTTGAACCAGAAGCTAAATTCACAGTATGTAAACAATGAAAATTCAAATACTCTCTGCCAGCGCCACCAGCATATCTCTTAAGCAGTGATGAATGATTTAAAAGAGCAGCTGCAAGCGATGGGAGCTGAAAGGGTCTGGCTCTGCACAAGTGAGATAATTGGCAACAGCCATCTCTGTGTACAGATTCTAGATCTCTTTATTTGCTAATCCATGAATTATTTATACATGCTGCATAAAGTTCATATGTTGGGGTGATAGTATCAGCCTAATAAATAAAGACATGGGGATTTCTGTGAACCACTGCTTACAACTAAAATATTTTCCCATTTACAGTATTTTATGGTTGATGCAATGGACAGATGTTCGTGCTGTTTGTTTTGGCAACCCTGTTGACATAAACATCAAACAGATTTGTGCTGCCATTCACCCTCCCCAAGGCATTTAATTTTTTAATCTAATCTTTACTTCCTCAAATGTAACTTGTCTTGTAAAATAATCAATCCCGGCTTGTTCTCAGGCAACATGCAGCATCAAACAAACCACTCTGATGGTACTGCTTGTCTCTGCCCTGTCTGATACTGGTAATAAATTTCATGCTTACTTTATGCAGAGCAGAAATAAATCTGGTTTTTCTGAGGCAGCATCAGTTAGCAGTGACTAGAGGGCAAATGAACAAGAGATTTGGTCTTAATTCTGCCACACAAAATAGGTCCAGTGAGTTCTTCAAAAGGTTGCTCAATGAATAGTCATGGTCAGGTCCTTGGTCCATTCCATGGGATTTAAGAGGTGCCTACAAATTGCAGTGCGGGAATCTGGGCTGACACTAATGAGCTCACCCTACTGTCTGTCCTATGGTCACTGAAGGACATGGGGCCTTCGGGTGCAACAAGATCCTCCTTGGCTTTTTCAGGAAATTGTGTATTACAAAAATATTGGCAAACACCTTCTAAATATAATGGGTTTTTCTGATATAATTCCTACTGGTGTCTCACTCTTCTGGCAGCAGCTGACTTCCAACTTTACGCTGTACTGGCTGTCAGTCCAATTTACACCTTTTTGGGTTTGTTCCAATAATCTGTTTTCTACTAAGAATGAGTATTTCCACTATAATCAGAGCAGTCAAGAATCCCCAAAGCTCTCATTCAGTCAGACAAACTAGATTATTTTAACTCCTCTTTGTAAGACAAAGTCTCTTTTCATCTTACTCTTTAATGAAAGAGTTTTATATTCAGTTGCTCCTTCCTGAACAGAAATGATCAAGACACTACCCCTGCTGCTGCTGATGTCTTAACTGGTCCTTATACTGGTCCTTACAGTGAAAATGATACTTCCCCAGTTCTGCGGAAAATTCTTTGTCTGATCCATCCTAAAAGAGTTTTCACCTTTTCCATCACCACAGCAGGTAGGTAGTTTGCAGACATCTAGTGATCAGCGCCTGTGTGTTCAGGCACTCATCTGCTCTTCTGAGGCATTTGTAACTTTTGAGTTTCAGACATACAAGAAAAATTATTGCCTTGAGTCACCATGTGCTTAATTTTGCTCTCCGTACTATTAATTTCTCCAGCTGCAGTCCTGCAACACAGCCAGCTTTTCTAGTATTTATCTCTGCTTTCTGATGATGCTTATCAGCTTTGTGGTCTCAACAAATTCCATTAGCTACATCCAGGGTTCCCAGGCAGCCAGGGAACAATCTAAGTAAGGTCATTCCCAAAACCAGCTCCTCGTGAACCCTGCTGCTGATCTCCAATTAGTTTTATATTTCTCTTCATCATAATCCACTTCCTGCTTTCATTTTGCTGGTACTTAACCTTCACTCACAATTCTTTCACTAAACTCCCTCCTCTCCTTAATTAATATCAGTGTCACATTGAGTGTGCTGAGCATTTCCTCCCTTTCATGAGGCTTTGGCTAAGGTTTTCAAAAGCCGTAATGCAATAATGCATGTGGATGGATCCAAAGAGAAACATGGAAAATTTACAACTTTTAGGGATTGTTGCAGGTGCATTCACCGATTGTAGTGATGACATCAGCTGTAAAAAGGAGGTAGAATAGGAGAATTCGCTTGCAGAGCAACCTGATAGTGCAACAACTCCTGTTCACATTGGGGTCACTGACTTCCCAAAAGCTTATGGTATTCTGTTCTATTATGCTGGTTCACTATGTGGTTCAATCTGTGGAATCTGAACAGAAAAATCTCCATACTCAATTTCCTTTTTCTGGTTTCTATTCTATTTCCTGGTATTTCTAATTGAATCCCTCAATTTAACCTCTTTGAATTCACTTTTAATCCAGGCTTTCTGCAAACTATGGAAAGGGATGAAAGCAAAATTTAACATTTGTCCCTATTTTTAAAGTATAAGTTTCTTAATGGATTAATATATGCTAATCCTAAGAGAAATACTGTATGTGGAGGAACATGTCTGGCATTTTCTATATTCTCTGACTACCTTGGAAAGTCACTGGATAGCTCAGGATGTCCTGGGAGGTTGTTCCCTCTCCATCCTTGGAGGCTTTGAAGGCATGACTAGACTTGATCTGATCCTCTCTGATACAGCTGGAAGCAGAAGGTTGCACTGCAGACCTCCTAAGATTTCTTTCAACTTAAATTTTCCAATGATTTTGTGATTTCATGCTTTAAAAGTATCACAATACGATGGTGAGGGACTGGAAGAGGTTTCCCTGACAAACTACGGATGTCCCATCCCTGGAAGTGTTCAAGGCTAGTTTGGATGGACCTTTTAGCAACCTGGTCTAGTGGAAGGTATCCCTGCCCATGGCAGGGAGTTTGAAATGAGATGATCTTTAAGATCCCTTCCAACTCAAACCATTCCATAATTCTATGATATTAAAAAAAAAAAAAAAGAATATTTCCTTGTAATTGCAGCATGAAAGAAAATATTGACTTCTCAGTGCCATTTACAATTCTTTAACAGAATAAAACTCCACTGTATATTTTGTGTTTATTATATTAAAACTGAACAAAATAGGGATTTCCTAGATAATTAAGTAATAACTGGTGCTGGATATTAACTTAAACACACCCCCCACCCCCCCCCAATCATAAATAAAATTGTTTCCTATTGTCTGATTATTAAGCTGTTTTCCTCCCAGGAGCCCTCAGGTTTTAATATATCCTTAATCCACTGACTGCATTAATAAAAGACTTAACAAGTATCATGAGAAGAGAAAACAAAAGCCAGCAATAAACCTTACAGCTGGTCCAGCTGGCAAAAAAGGTGAAAGAAGCAGTTTTCCTCAGAGGAAGCTTTAAATCTTGTGGGATGGTAACATCTGTACTATCCACTGCAGAATAATGAGTTCAACCAAGGTCACTCATATAGCTGGAAATAATGCACATGTACCCTGGCCTCGACATGCAGGAGGCCACTGCCTGATTTGTGAAGCTTCATTATTTGAAGCATTGGAGGAAGCCTGTTCTCATGGTCATTTATCTCCTATGAGTGGAGCTCAGATAAAATTTAATATGTACAAAATGACCAAATGACAAGATGCCTGGCTGGAAGCAGATGATACATCACCTTCTGCTGGGCAATGCCAAGCGGCTCATATTTACAAGGAAGAATCAAAATGAAAATGGGATCAAAACATGTAAAAGCAATGAACACATAGTGCTTTGCAGAATGAGGCAATTTCAAAGGGGACAGGAGTTTCATTTCACAATCTTTTTTCATGTACTGAAAATGTCAGGCATTTTACTTCATTTTATAACTTAATATTCATGCATATTATTTTTTTTTCAATTATTCTATGTCACTGAGTATTTACAGGCTGTTTACACCACATGAAAGATGTATAGGAATACAGTGAAATATTTTATAACATGAGTGGTCTACTTCAAGAAGACAAAATGTACTGGAGCATCCACAAAAGCCACCATTTTAATTAATCTCAGAGTACAGTAATAAGTATGTTGTTAATAGGAGATAGAAAAGCGGTTCTTGTCCAACTTCAAACCCAACAATACTACCCTTTCTTTTCCTGGAGAGAAAGTTATTGTGGTACCTCCTGTTTGTTTTTCATACCAGCCTGCTATTTTGAAGTCATAGGAGTGTGTGAGGGAGCGAGAATGAGCACCCCTATCCTGCCTTTACCCGCAGGATCTGTGACCCATGAACTCCTCACAAAGGGCTTGAGAAGCAAGAGCCAACCTCGGCTGTTAAGTAAGAAAGGGAGTCAAGTGAATGCAAATGTGAATTATATAGTAATTATAATGTAAATAGGACCCAGAGATTAGGCCTGTGCATGCTTTCAAACAGCAGAAACTAATTTAGGCTTCATAAGCCTCAGGAAAAGTTCCAAAAGGTCACAGTTTGCCTGGAAGCACTAATTACAGCCCCCTGCTACCGGGTATACAAAACCCCAAGCGTTGTGGCAATCATCCCTGTATAGGAAACCATCCTGGTCACAACAGATAACAGTCACCCAGTGACCCAATATGAGAGCAACCACGGGGAATGCCTCCCGGGCCCCAGCATGCTGCTGTGCTCATTTGGCATCCAGCTGGGTGGGAACCTGCAGGCACATGGCTGGGTCACGCCTGCTTCCTGGAGGCCCTCATCACATTGCAGGACATTTAGCTGCGCTTCAACGTTACCTCTGTATTTCTTGGGCAGCTTGGATTTAGTTAGGTATTTTGGCTGGAATGCCTGGCTTGTGTGGCCACACTAGGACAGCACCTCTGGGGATTGCGTGTCCTGCTCTACCCAGACAGGTAACGCCATGTTCAGACACCCAGAGCACACACTGCCAAACACTGGCTTTCTGCCTCTTGGTCTACCGTAAACCCCAGAACCAGGACAAGGACAGCTCAGATAGTTCAGGAACACTCATGAGCTGCACATCAAGAAGTAAGTGGCAAAATTTCTGTTTTAGTATATTATACCATTTGCTCAGATTTAAAATAATATTAAATCTGGGCCAACAAATGAAAACCATATTTTATTTTGGAATAATATAGAATATAGATACCACTCTACTCTGGGGTGCATCAGTAATGAGCTGCAGTCATTAGGTGGCCCATAAAATACTCCCAAATGATTCTTGTGGTGGCCTTGTGCAGAGACAGGAGTTGACTTCAATGATCCCTGTGGGTCCCTCCCAACTCAGGGTATTCTATGTTTCTATGATGCTGAAATCCTCACTCAGATTCCCTAAAACATTGAATTGTCCACTCCCATCTCAACCTCAGCCACTTGGTCCCATCACAGCATGTCCCACTCCCCTGTGAGAGAAGAAATATTTGTACAATCATCCAGTAAAGCAGTACAACAGCTTCTAAAACTGATCCCAGCAGAAAAAAAAAATATTTAATTTTAATACAGTTCAATTCCTGGGTCCTGCTCAGAGTGAGCCTGTTTTATAACACAGGGAGCAGATTGGTGAAAAGGGCCCTGAGGTGGACAGAGGATGCAGCTGCCTCTCTCAATGGCAGCACTGACTTTGTCTTCCAGTCTTTGTGGACAGACAGTGCTGTGTTCCTCCAGGATGTACTGATAAAAAACCCAATAAGGTGCTTTATAGGGAGTTACTGCATTTCACAGCAAGGCGAGGTGGGGCACAGAGAGGCACAATCTCTTGAAACAGCAGGTAGAAACAACCTTCCCCTGAGTCTCCAGGCCCCTAGTCACCACCTGCGAGTTATCGCTTATGGTGTCTGCAGTAAAGAAAGTATTTAAAGTTGGCTGTCAACCTTGGCTGAAATCTTCAGAACTACTGACATAGCTATATGGAGCTGTAGCCTCGAGATGGGGCATATCCCAGTACTAAAATCTAGGAATCTGCATTTCACATTAATTTAAACCAAGGTGTTCCTATTGCACTTCTCTATCCATAAGCTCTTGACTTGGTTAATAAAGCTAATTTTAAGTGCTAATACTTATTCCAGCATCTAATTCTCTTTCAACCTCAGCAACATATTTTATTTTATCATGATCTTCACCAAAGGGCACCTGAACTGTTGAGCTCTGGCCCTCTTAGCAGGACCAGCTGCAGCTAGAAAGCATTTATTTGAATTTCAGGAGGAAGTATTTGGAGACTATAAGATGCTTTGCCCCTTACCATGATGGGCAGGTTTATGACATTTTTAGTTGACACTAAACCCACATGCTTCAGAAATCTTGCC
Organism: Sakesphorus luctuosus; assembly: GCA_013396695.1. Lineage (NCBI taxonomy): Eukaryota > Metazoa > Chordata > Aves > Passeriformes > Thamnophilidae > Sakesphorus > Sakesphorus luctuosus. The sequence goes on from VWZD01012679.1 coordinate 303,126, forward strand.
AGCCAGCAAGCTTTCTATCTAACCAAGTAGGGATTAAATGTATTTATTTCCCTCCCATGCATTTAATGTTTGTTTCAGGCCCTGGAGTGAGATATTTGTATGCACAACAAGCCCTCCCTGGACATCTGCTGCAGATGCCCCAAATGACATGGATAGTTATCTGGGAAGGTTAAACAGGAACTTCAGCTTCATATCCCAAAAGCAAGAAAAAGCGTTTTTACCATTTTAACTTGGGTGTTATGGACAGAAAACACTCCTAATGAAACACTGTCCCAGTAGAGTTTGACAAGAAAATGCTTTTGCCCTTGTTATAATCCTTCTTAGAGGCTCAGTACTTCCATATCACACACAAGGAGCAAATTGCACCCCCCTACATATCTAAGGACCCTCCACACCAAAAGCCACAGGAAGATATTCCCCCTTGCAGCTGCACCGAGTCTCCCAGACCCTGACACACTCACAGTGCTGTGAAAACATGTTACACAAAACTCATGTTTCAAGTCAAAATGTGTTATTTTCTTTTTCATAACTGCTTTACTGATGTGATAACTCAAAATCCAACCCTTCATCCAAGAGATCACTGCCTGTCTCTAAAGTCACTGAGCAATGCTCCAGGGGCCTGGAAGGCTGGTCTTGCTGGAGTCCCATTCCGCAACATGCCAAGGTGCTGCTGTGGGTGCCTCCAGCTCCTGCTGCAGCTGCTGGGAGTTAGGAGCATCCAGCACCTGGGAGGACTAGCCCCACACTTATTAAGACCTGTGGTGTAATTACAGACTCATTATTGAATTGCTACTGAGACAACGCCTCACAGAGAGCTGTGAGCTAACAGCAAACGTCTGCGGCCATGCCTTGTTAACTCTTCACTCCAGTACGGTTTAATCACTTTACATGCTGGTTTTGTCACAGCAGTGCTCTCCTGCATACTAATGGCTGTGTTTCTGCTAGGAAGGTTTCTCTGCAGTGAATAGACTGAAGATTCACTGAACCTTTCAAAACCGCTCTGGTAATTTATCCATCCAGGAGCCTCTGTGCCCCTTATTGTCACTGCACATCTGAGCATTGCAGTCAGTAATGGACTTGCTTTTCACAACACTTCTAGGAAGCTGGAATTACAAGACCTGTTTGAGTTCTCTAAAGGAGCTTGTGACAGCAGAAAAAATCATACCCATGTGTCCTAACTAGCATTTGGCAGCTGGGTAGGACTTCTCAGACCAGTTACCAAATGTGTCTTGAAACTCTCCACGTCTAGATATGGGTCAACAAATTACAACTACTACAAAACCCACCTGTTTGTAAGTTTATGTATCATAGGTGTCCGCATCCTACTCAGGATTTAGAGAATCCAACAATGCTATATAAAAAACATGATTATTTTTTACCATAAAGGGAAAAAAAGAAAGCAATCCACCTTTTTGCAGATATTTTTTCCTAAATATTGTGCTGTTTTATAGTTCAAAAACAGCCCAATAAATCCGGGGAAGAGCTAAGCTGCATACTTCCATTATGGCTTGCACTGATGTTTACAGGAGCATCACAACAGCTAATTACAATCTAGTTCCAGGAATGTTATTCATGAGACTGATAAGGAAGATATTTACATGATATGTAAGGCAATATATGGGCAATGCAGTTAGATGTAAAATGTTGCTTTATGAACTTGTGCTTTGTGAATCATTGATTTATGGCTTCTGACAGCTGCTTGTCCACAGTTAGTGAAAAAAAAATATCCTCATCTCCAGATTTTCCAGTGCTTTCCTGGGATGGTAGGTCTGGCCCAAACGGCACAGGTTAAAAGGTCTGATTAAATGAAGGTACTGAGAAAGATGTAGAAAGAGGTTCATTATTCTCCTGCCTGAAGGCATGAACCAACCTCTTATTGCAGGAGCTGGGCAGACATGTCCCTGATGGGTACAATATTGCACAAATCCTGAGGAGGGTAATTATCCACCATCCACTGATGGAGACAGGCTACAGAAGGAGACACATTTTTGGTCTTTTCCAGGAGCCAGTGCTGCTTTTCCTTGGAGTACTGTATTGCAATATGAGGAAGAAAATGGGGGTCATAATAACTTGACTCAAACTGTGTCCGTCGGCAAACCACTAATTCTGGCTGTACCTCTACTCCCCACTTGGTAAAAGCATCAAAATGATCACCTGGGGAAAAGTTGCAAAGGCCTTTTCATATCTTTCCATAATTTGAATTAAACATTTAGTGCAGTATTTATTTTGCTAAAAATAAAACTTCTACTCCTTCTTCCAGTATCCTGATAAATACAAATATAGGATTATCCTGAGATATTTAATAATAGTAAGCTCTTACTGTTGAAAGAGTCATGTATGTACAAATGACTGCCAGAAATATTTCTGTGACAAGTCCCCCTCATTTTTAAGGAAAAACTGAGAAAAAATGTGATTTGATTCACTCATGGTGAAAGACAAATGTCACGATCTTTTTTATCAAGGCAGAAAGGATTCAGACAGTTTGATTTACAGAGTAAGTCTTTAGCAGTGGAAGCCTCTGGTTTTTTGATGAATTTGACAGACAAAATTTTCTCAAGAGTGATATGCTAGAACTAGTACATTTTTGTGAAGATATTTATTGGTTAAATCTCATACTTCTAGGATTTTATGTGATTTTCAGGGAAAAAAAGTTCCCCAAACTCAGCATTACAGAAAGTGCAGATAAAAGAGACTTTATCCATAAGAAGATGGGCAAAATGAATTGCTACTTTGTTAGTGAAATGCTTCAAAAAATCCATGTGATTTATTGGTTTTCATTGAGCTTTTCTTTGGAACACATTCAAGCCTATCCAAATCAGCTGGTAATCCCATGGGAGAATAAAATACTGGGAGGTTTTCCAAAATATGTATCTCCTTAAAAAAGACAAAGTCCTTATGCAGTAATGGCATCTACATATAGCCACAATACTAGAAACAACGCCTGGAATTTTATGCTGCCTCACATTAGAAAAATAAATTCCTAGGGTTTAAATCTTGAGCTGAGCTACGCCAATGGTGCTGTTGCAGGATGCTGGTGCTTCAAAGGATGTTCCCACCCACCTGGCTGCTGGCTGAGCTTATCTCACACTGTGCAGCACTGGGCTGTGCAGCACACAGGCAGCATTAATGACCCAGTTTTCCCATTTCTCTGGCCACCTCCAGCCTCCTTTAAAAGTTCTTTTGCACAGGAGTGTTGGCTAGTGGTTTTTACGAAAAAGCCTTTCCTGTGTTATTAGAAGAAATCAGGAGAGGGGCTGGTGAGCTATCACTAACTGGGTTTAGAAAGATGGCACTGATCAAGGACACGAGTCTGGGTTTGGATCCTGGTCCCAACAAGCATAAATGCTGAGCTGAAGGATTCTCCTAAAGCAGCCCTTATCTTAATCCAATGATTTCACTCAATTCCTTTTGTAACTTAGACTCACCCACACCAGAAATTTCTCTATATATGGGAAATTCCAGAAGTACCATGCATTTCAGAGCTGTATCATCTGTGTGGGCAGGACCTTCTGTTTGTGCCCACGTCAGTGGGAAGAACAACCTGGATACCTAAAAGGATTCCAAACTGTGGTTTTAGAGCTCTCGCCATACTGGAAGGCTGAACCCTGCTCTAGATTATATGGCATTAAAATGTTTTTAAAAATGAAGTCAGGACAACAGGCCAGAAAGCAGAGCCAGATCATTTGATGAAACTTGGTAGTAAAAGTCCTTGCTGACTCCAACAAAAATCTGGAAAATAAAAGTAATGCAGAATAACAAAAGGACATTTCAATGCTCAGCATAAGCCTATTCAGTTAGAGGAGCAAGTAATGCTCCTAAGTGATCCTATGTCCAGATGGTGTTTCCAAATTCTACCAAGAGGGAAGAAAGATAATTAAATTCTCAAGAAGCAGTTTAAGGAGCTGAGAAGTTTATAGCTATGTGCTGCCTTTATAAAGAACAAACTTGTAGCCCTTGTCTTTAAAACTCATAAAACCACAGACACAGTGAGTTATATGTACAATTGGCATGAGGAACTTGACTCAGATTATCACTAATTTGGTTGCATTACTTCTTCATTAGTATGAATCACTCTCAAAGGAGATCCTTAAATTGTGAAGTTTTTCTATTCAGTGTTTTTGCACCACTTGTTATCTGTTAATGGGATTGAAACACGACTTTATCTGGCAGGACGTTAGAGCTATAAATCCTATTTTTAAAGATTTCCCAGGCCTATAGACATGCAGAGCCAGGAGTGCAGTTACAGAGTTGCTGTCATTGCTGTCCTGGGGAAAAGCAGACATGTACCCAGATAAATCCCTTTCCTGTTGGTTCTTTAGGTATTTTATCAAGCATAGCTCAGTTACAACATACCATTTTGCTCTACAGCTGCAGAGTTGCCTGCTAGGAAAGGGAAAAATGACTTCATTCCAGTTACCTGTCATTTCTGATCTACAGCATCTATGCCAGGCTACTAAGAACCACTGTGCCAGAGAGGGCACCCAAATCAGGTGATAATATTTTAACATTTTTGTTAGAAGAGTCTATATTCTTTTCTCCAAAAATAAAGACAGTTTTAAAGCCATTTGACCTGCACAGTACTGACAGTAGATGATACCAGCCAGCTACAAACACAGGTTCCAGCAGAGATGATACTCAAAGAGAAGGGATAAACAACAGTGATTTTATGGTATTTGGAAATAAAGCAAAACAATCCTACTGAAGAAAGGACTAAAGATCTATAGAATATGATAGAGTTTCCTGTTCAGTTATACTGTTGTCTCTTCTCAAAGTGAAAGCTGATTTTCGGTAAATTGGTCACTCAATGAAGGATAATACAAGGTGCAGGGGTAAAGGCACTTTTCTATCACCAGCAACCATGCCAAGCATAAGACAATAGTTTTCTCTTAGCCCTCACTACAAGATCTCTCCCCTCCAAAATGTAACTACCAATTTTCTTTCTGGTATCCCTAAAAATGATTTATCCCTTCCTGCTATCACATGATTATGGAGAACTTCAATTAGCAGCCTGGTAGTCATTCCATGAATAACACCCCCCTCCCATAATTTTCATTGTGTATCAAATGGCATTAATTGCAGTAATGTAAGCATGTGCCATAGGTATTCCTAACTATTCCTCATCTCAGAGATGGAAGGCATTAACCCATTGTGGGGAACATCACACTTCCCCATGTGCGTTGAGCTGGCCAGGATCAGCTTTGGGGTGAGTTCAGTTGATGGAGACAGACTGTCTAATGCAAAGGATGGTACAGTGCTGCCCTCTGCAACATCAGGGACTTGAAATCCAGGGTCCAGAAATCCTTCACCAGTTCCACGTGTTTGAGAAAAAACCCTCTATGACTTCACAAATTTTTCTTATGAGAGTGAAGACACTGCAACCAAAGCTGCTACATGGACTGTGAGAGTACCAGTTAGCCTGCAAAAGAAAGGGTGGCACCTCCTTTCCTTTACTGTGAACAACCTCATTAGGGCTCAGGTTTTAATAGTGCTACACTGGGGAGGGAGGGAAGGAGTCATCGAAGCCAAAATGCACCTCTATAAAATGGAAATATTAAAAGACCACTCAGCTGACTCCAGTGGTAGTTATTGACAAGGCTTCATTTTTCAGAGGAGAAGGAGCTATCACCTAAAAATGGGCTGTAGTGCTTTACTGGCTCATGTCATTCAGCCTTGCACTCTATGTGCCTGAGTCCCACTAAAGAAATGGGAATAAATTGCTTTCCACAGCCCAGACTTGTAATTTGTTATCTTTCCCTCTATGCAATTGAATGTTACATCCCACTCCAGATGAGAAAAAACAATCCCCAATTAAATTTATGTGTAAAGGAACAAACCACTTCCATCCAGACCTGATTTTTGTTTATCTTTAGAAGGAATCAGTGGAGATGCCTGTGCTGGTTTATGAGAGGAGGCAGAAGTGTAAACCCATATTTTATGGTGAAAGTGACAGTAGGAGTGACCTTGGTGCAGCAGGTATTGCTTTTTCAACAGTGTCTAGAGGAGATAATCCAACAGCAGTCTGCAAAGCATCATGTTTCCCTAGATCCTGCTACAGTAATTCAATCATGAGCATATAAAATTAGATGAAAAATAAGGTAACTAGCCTTCTGGGACTGACTGATTGCAATAAATGCTGCCTCCTGACAGTAAGAATTACACTGTCTTCTTTTAAGAGAGGTTACCTTTTATTATAGCACACTCTTCTCATTTCAGCCTCTGCCAGGTAGCAGTGCTGTTAAACACAGTTTGCAGGACAGCAAAAAAAAATCTTTTAAGACAATTACATGTGGCCTTTACAGTACCACAATAAAGAATAGAAAACTTCCAGCTCTTGACCTTTGGGATCGAATGAGCAATATCAGACCTTTCTTGGGTTTTTGTTTTTAAAACAACAGGTATTTTCCCTTTCCCTTGACTTTCATTTAAGTATCACTGAATATTTTATAAGCATCTATTGCTTATCCAAATCTAACAAACGTTGCCATCCTTTCTAGAGAAGTTCATCTGAGCCACAGTCGTGAAATTTTCAATGGAAGGTCACAAAGCAAGGGACAGAGTGAAACTGAGGTATAGTGGGGTTTAGTGTCTGTTAGTATAAAAACTCTTTGTAAGCCATAAATATTTCCCCACACATTTGTCACATGGACAGCTAAGAAAAATCCAGTTTTTCAAATAATTACAGGTTACATCACAGCAAAATAATTTAACATAGTTTACTCACCTTCAAAGACACACATGGATCTGACATAAAAGTCATACACCAGTGAGTGCTACAAACACACATTTTTGGAGGCAGTCACCAAGTACACAGCAAGACCTGAGCTTTGGGTGCTTTTACACATAATTATGCATTTTATACATATGATGGAGAAGAAAGCACCAAAAAGCAACAGGTGCTTTCTGCCACTTCTTGCTCAGTAACATCAACTCCAGCTGTGGGTCTTTTTGGGAAGCAGAGGTGGGAATTCCTGACAGAAACCCTTGGGTAGCAGGCATTGTAACACAAGCACTTGGCTACTCTGTTGGGCTGTTGCTTCTCTGCCCATGCACGGTATGCAGGGCTCCTTGATACATCCTCATTCAAGTAGTTTTTCCACCTGTGTGTTGTATGTGTATATCAATAAATGAAATTTCCTACTAATCGAAAAGCTACTAGAGTATGACTACTTATTAACAATTATATAATACCTTGAGAAAGTGAGGCAAAAGCTCTGGCCAAGCAGTCTGAGGAGGTGTGGAAAGGGAATGAATCTATCAGTGGATCCCAGTGATTCTCCATCAAACCACAAACACCTATTTATGTGACCAAAATCTGATAGGATTATTGCTTTTATCCAGAAGTCTGCACTTCAGCCAGAACAGATGTTTCCACTGGCCTGATGCACATCTGCTGTAGCAGGAACCAAAGGGAGCAGTCTCTGCTCTAAGTGTACCCTTAGCAGATATCTGAAAGTAGATGGATTCTAGATGAAAAGGACTAAAAAGAAATGTTGTTCCTGTAAATTGCCTTAAAGCACAGAGGTTAGAAGACCTCTCACTCAGTTAGGTAATAAAAAATATTTACTCCACCAAATGCAGTGGATTGGTATTTTTTATGAAATTGAGGAAAATAGAATTCCTAATAAGATTTCTGTGTTTTTCATGTACACACATTTTTAAAGGTTTGAATGGAGATACTGACATCAGTTCCATAGTTGAAGCTGTGCTGTATTTGTGCTACATGGAGATTACAAATGATGAATTTAGTCCTGAATAATGAAAATTCAGACAGATGTAAACAGATCTAAACCTAAAGACCTCATAACTGAAGTCTTGTTTACAGCAGATGAGAATCTGGCCCACAGTTTATTATACAAAATCATTATCTTGTATACTAAATTAATGTACACACTAAAAAAAGCTCATTAATCTCTTCAGGTATCGCTGCAGGTTTTTGTGAATGAGATATAAACTAATCAAAACCATATACCTCATAATTGTTGACAAGATTCTTTAGAAACCTTAATCTTGTTATGCACAAATGCTTCTAATTACAGTAAAACAATTATCTTGGTGCAAAGGAAATGGACATTGTCTCTGGCCGCTTCTGACAGCTGCTCTTGAAATGAAAACAAGGAGAAAAATATACAAGATTTTCCTTTTAAAGACACAAATTTCATAAATATTTACTACGAAACTGAATGTTTATTGAGAAATGACACTTCTCTGTATATCTCTGCCATAATCAGATCTACATGGATTCAGATATACAGGTAGCCAATTAAGTTAATTAGTGCACTGCACTGTTAATGTTACTTTTCTATACTGTGTTGCCAGATATTTTTAAATACCTCTAAGTGCCCCCAACATGCTTCTGTCTCTCTAAGGGGAAGAACATGTTCCCACAATGGTTCAAATTCAGATGTTCTGTTTGATACTATGTTAACCATTCCACTTCTCCACTTTATCTTAGTGATTTCCCATTTTGCCATCTCAAATATTCCTGTTTTATCCCTGGTGTTCACTGCAGTTACTGGCAGCAATGCATACTCGTCAGTTCAAGAAGGGGCAGAGCACTACATGAAATTTCTCAGAGCCCAATCCAACCTGGCCTTGAACACTTCCAGGGATCCACAACTTCTCCAGGCAACCTGTTCCACTGCCTCATAGTAAAGAATTCATTCCTAATATCCCATCTAAACACACTCACTTCTCTCCTGGGCTGTTGAAAATAAGGTATTTCTTGTTGGCTCACTGTTGCAAGCCTTGTGTCAGAGAGCACACAGCTATCTGAGCAGCTTCAATCCCAGCAGTGGATGACTGGGGTGTGCACATTGCATGTGCAATTTGGGATAATTAAGCAGAATTAGATTACATAGGATTAAATGCTAAGGAGTTCTGCATTCAGTCCCAACAGAGCTGGAGAAAATTGACTTTTATGACTATTCTCCTGAAATGTCCTTAGCCTCTTGGACACTCTCAGGCATTTTCAACACAGGAAATCTCTGCTGGACTTGTAAATTATGCCAAGTTAAAGTAAATTTATGATGAATGAGCAGGGAAGCATCAGATATTCTGCACTCACATTGTCCATTAGGCACAATTCTGTAAACTGCCTTTCTTGGCAAACTGTCTTCTCATTGTAACTTTGAATTCCCCTGTTCACAGTACTAGTTGATGTATTTGGAACTCATTTCCAGTCACCCACAGTCAATCCCACACCTCACTGGTTTCTCTCTCATAAACTTTCTGATGTTCTGTGTCCTCCAGGTTTTGCTATTACTTTAGTTTATGGGTGCTACAAGTGGCTGGGGGAATGTACCTCTATCTTCAATAGTCAGGTATGCATGGAAAAAGGTTGCAAATATCTGCTTTGTTCTTACAAATAAAAATACATAAAAGAAAAAAGCATGTTAAGAGCAAAGCTTTAAAAGCAATGCAACCCAAATATTTATGGCCAGTCTTTCAAAGTTGCCCACAGGCGCACAGGATGTCTAAAGATAACAGTGCTGGTTCTAAATCCTACCCTTGGGCACAAAAACTGCAATAACCCAACATACCTTCACATGTCAGGAGGAAGTACTCCAGATTGCGGCTGAAGGATGCACTGAAATAAGTGCAGTTTTCAATCAGATCACAGGACAGGCACCGCCTGTTGAAGTTTCCATTTGTGCTTGCACTGAAAAAGTTAATACAAGTCCATGAAGGTCACTGAGCAAATGTTGTCTGAAAGCAACATTACTTGAACCTTACTGTAGAACAAGAATATAAATATAATGTGTCCAACATTCGTAAGAGACAAAGCATTTCCATTTGGTTGAGTCCAAATAGCAGTAATGGCTTCTTTTTTTCTCCCCCCCCCAGCCTGAATTGAGAATGTATAAATGGATACTGATGTAATTTTGCAAGGTCAGGCGGTTATGAAGGAAGGTACAGTTTTTAAAAGAAAATTATTACAATTCCACAAGAGGAAGTCATAATTTTGTGGATGAAGGTATGAAACAAAGGAGCAGTATTTCTACACTTATAATATAACAGAAAATGAAGAGCTGGAATTGCTTTCTTTAAGTTTCTTACTGGTTGCCTCACTGGCTTGATTTTCTTGTTTCTGCCTCAGAGGCTAAATCCTTTTTTTGCAGGTTTAAATAGTTGCTTTTATAACATCCAGGTAGAAATAGAAGATTGTATTTAGGGATGTGTTGCTGAAGAAACTAATGTGGCCTGTTCATATGCTCAGAAGTGCTTCTAAAAGTCTACTATATGTTGAAGAATGAATTACAGATTATTAGCAAATATTAATAAATAAAATTTTGCACCACTATAGCATTTTGAAATTTCAAGAATATTAACTAATAGATCTTTCAAGTATTACTGCAAAGCAGATGAGTGTTTTTTGCTACCATTTCAAGAGATGGGGCTTAGCAACCTTGTTAGAACCATAGAGACTTAAATGAGTAGATCTTGCATTCTTATTTAGGCTCAGATAATATCTCTAACTTAAATCTTAATTAAACCCACTGAATCAGACACCAAAAAAAAAAGAAAAAAGCTCTAAATGGTTCTTCGTCTGGTATCAGCTGTCAGTGCTCCTCAGACCTCTGCAAAGGTTGATGCCCTTGGCCTGGGGCAAGAGACAAATTACCCAGCACAGGAAATGGACCACCTGAAGTGAGGCCAAGATCACTGTAACCAAAGTAAGGTCAAGGACGAGGTCAAGGACATTGAAATTTTGGGTATCTCTCTGTTGCCAAGGTGGGGAGGTGAGGGCAATGAAGCACAAGGGTGAGGTTTGCACCGAGATGAGGAGAGGTGGGAAGCACTTTGGCTCATGCCAGCAGCTCCTGGGTAGCTGTGCCTGGACTCAGTTTTTAAAGTGAGATTTTATTCTCACTTCAATAGAAATATATATAGAATAGAATAGAATAGAATATATTTTTTTTGCTTTTCTTCAAGAAAATAAACACTGAGCTGAGCATCTCTCAAAAAACTGTGGAGTGCAGTGTACAGGCATAGAGGTCTCAAAGGGAAAAAATTATTCAGCTACAGGTGTTTTAGTTTGCTCTAGTTACTTTCCCACTGAGTAAAGAAAAAGGTATGATTATCATGTGAGAGAAGAAAAATGTACTGACTGTCCTTTATCAAGTGGTGCCATCACCAACTCTGCCCTTCATTACAGAGGAGTTGGCAGTTGGGTGACTGAGAAGAAAAATAGGACAAATGGAATTTTATTTTATTCTAAAATATTTGTTTAAAAGTTTGGATTCCCTCCCCCTCATAATTTACTTCCACAATACTTTACAATAGCTACACTAGTGATAACTTATTATAAAGCAGACTTTTGCTTATGATACACTTAGGGAGGATACTAAATTTTCCTGAAATTGCAGGAAAAGCTTTATAAACATAACACACTGTTAATTCTTTTCAGTTTTGTGAAGAGGTGAGCTGCTACCTAATTTCCATGAAAACTGCTATCTGAAAGTATAAAACCAGTTTATACCATTAGTTTATGTAATTCTGAATTCTTTCAAGTGTTAAGCAGTTCTGTTGGAAAGTTCTGTGCAAGTCAATCTTAAGACCTATTTAAAATTTTCATTATTATGAGAAAATTGCTAAATGTAAAACATTTTCCAATGTCAAGCATTTTGTTCACTATGGTTACGCTGTTCTGTCCATTCCAGTGACACACTGCAAGATCTTGCAACATCACTAAAGACAAAAACTTAAGAAACTGCTTCAATTACAATTGCCTATGCAATGATTCGTGTAAGATTGAAGAAAAGGGAATTTCTGTATGTGAGGTTAGTAAAGCACATACCTGTATAAATGTCTCCTCCTTGGTAAATCTTCTGTGCTGTGGAAATAACTGCAAGGGGAACATCAAAAGGCAATTGCATCATTAAGAGAGTGTTTAGAAGTACTTTATGAAAGAACATCCTTATTCATATTGCCATTTTCCTGATCTTGCAAAGGCAAGGAAAGTTTAAACTGAATTAAAACAAGATGGAGAGGGACACATTATTGCAGAAGCTCAAGAAAGGATGTCAAACAAGGCACTGCAGTTAAAGCAAGCATGGAAAACTGTGGGTCCTAGACTGGTCATGTCAGTGGATCAAAAAGGATCAAGTGAAAGACATCCACATTTTTATCTCAAGACTTATGGCTCAGAATTTCGTTTAAACACCTTTCTTCTCTTTTTCAGAACCAGCTTTTACTTCTCTGACCCTCTTTTACTCTTTGTGCGGTTAAATAGCAAACCAGGGTCTGATGTTAAACCCACTGAAACATCCTCTTAGAAAAAGGGAAGGCAGAGTGTGAAGCTGAGGAACACTTCATTGCCCTTTTTTTGTTCTGAGACTGTGGTGAGCTCCTTTCTAGATAAAAAATCAAAGCCCTGTTGTGTGGTGGCTACTGAAGGCAATACAGAGGTGCTGCTAGAGGTGGCCAACCTCAGTCCAACATGTGGGGACAAACTGATCCCCCAGATACATTTCATGTCAACAAGGAGAGACCACAGTAGCAAACAGAGCGTACAAGGAGTGAATAACATCAGGAAACATATTCATCCCTGCTTGTGGGAAAAAGCTTCTTTTTTTTAATTTTAACTAAATATTTTATTTTTCCTTAATGCATGGATATTTTTTTCAGGGAAACGGGATTCTTTCTAAAACTGACTGTCTAGGTGGTCAATGAAAATAGCCTTCTTTCCTTCAGAGGCTAAATTTGGAAGTTGCAGCAGGAGAAATTACTCCTCTGCACAAATATATTTATTATTCCCAGAAAGGGAGGTTTGAACTGTACAGATAAAATCAAAATAACACAAGATATATGTAATTGTGTGAGAGGTTAGGCCAAAAGGGAGACAGCTCCTCCTGCTTTCTTATCTCCACCTCTTTATGCTCAAACATTTCAGATGAATACACGACACTTGTGTAACTGACCCCACAGCCCAGGGCCAAAGAAAGACTGATTTGTCAGGCCAAAGTTTACTTACATTTTATGCCTCTTTTCATCATATGCCAGGATCTTTGTCACATCCCAATCACCAGATGTAATAGACTGCAAATTGTCACTGCTACTGTTGGGCTGCCAGAAAGAAAAGAACATTAGATTTCTTTATTCTTTAAAGAAAATATCTGAGAAAAGCTCCTCTTCTGAAAAAGAGAGCTCTTTTGACTCCATTGCCTATGAAAAATAAACCACACATCTGCAGTTTCCACCACCCCACCTGCTATTTCTGTGAATCTGCAGGCATAGAAATAATAGCTGGTCAGAATCATCTTCACCATAACTCCACTGAAGATAATTATATGAATTCAGCACAGAGCAGCCTCAAACCCCTTTTTCTTATCCAACATGCCCACGTGCTTATGATTAATCCTTTATGGCAGGGCGGTGATTTACTTACTCATTTACAGCTAAGGTGGTATTAAAAAACCAAAACCAAACAATGATGTTTGGAAAGACATGGTTGACCTTTTTCTTCTAGTATTTAATTTGTAAATTCACGTTATCTTATGCCCAATAAAAAAGCATCATTGAACATGTTTTTTTATGCACAAGAAATTTCTGCATTGGCACCTCCCGGTCTTGCTGATACAAGCACAGATACTAAATTTTATTGCTGTCTGCCTCAGGTGGCAGTGAGTGAGTTACCTGTGATGATGACATGGCAATGTGGTAGAACTTCCCACGTCCTCCCTGGGGAATGGCTCGGACAAAGAAAAACTTCCGGCCGTCCTTGGAAAAAATTGGCTCTTCATTCTGTATAAACAGCAAATTCAAGGGTTGTGTTACAGTTAATTTATACTATTTAGAGCTGCTCAGCTCTCCAAACCCCTGTGAAATTAATTCACAGTGAAACAGAAAGTGCTCTTTGACAGCAACCTGAGGCAAACAAAAAGCCCACTGGAAAACTGGGGAAAGTTTTGAAGATTATTGCTTCTTGTTCTTGGAAAAGCAGATGTTTTTCAGCTGTGGGAAGACAAGGGAGACAGACAACAAGGCAAGTTCCTTTGCTATAAAATAAATTCCCATTTGCAAAGCCAAAAGTATCCACATACAGCTGACTGCTCGAGGCAGTTGGAATACAGCCTTTAGAACTGGTTTGAACCTTGCTGGCACAAGTGTGACAAACCCTGTTTACTCTGCTGGAAGAAGAGATCTGTTCCTGTCCTGGAGGAAACACAACTAACAGCACCTAACTGCTGTCTTTTTATACTGTCTTACAAATGCTTATCTCACTGAATTATTTATGAAGGAAAAGATCTCTTGCAGAACTCTCTTTGACACAGAGCTCCCAAGTGAATGTGGTGATTGACTTTTATTGGGTAACTAGAACTTTCAACCCAAGATAGAAGAGACTCAGCAGAAGGAAAATCAAACACCACATATGGTAAGCAAGCATCTCCTGGAAGGATGTCTTCTTTTTGTACAAGAACCCCGAGGCACATGAGAAGTCACTGCATGAGATGGTTGAACAGCAGATTACACGGGAAAGCAGAAGGATGGGCCATATGGTGTGACACAGGAGCACCATACCAAGGGAACTGGCTACATGAAGCTTTCTCTGAATCTCGACCAGCTGGGACCAAATAAAGGGCTGAACCTCTCCTACGATATCAAGTTTTTCTGTCGGTGGATGAGCCTTGCCTTCCTTGGCCTGGCTTTGTGGACCTTTTTCTTCAAGGCAGTCAACAAGGAGAGTGTTGCTCAGCCTCTTGTGGGTCCTCCTTTGGTTTAATGTTAACCAAACATCATTTTTTTCTGCTTGTAATGTGCCAAGATACCACAATGAACTGGCAAGAACTTGATTGTGCTGGGAGACTTATGGCTCATACAAACACCTACAGCAAAGAAATAAGCATTTTTATTTCTCATAAGCTAGCTCATTATTCTTACTGTGTGTTCCTTTGCTCCCAGTTCTTCAGTGATTAAGCCTTTTCCACTGTTTATCAGATCTGTCAATGCTCTATTAGGTGTTCAAACTGTTCTTTTTCACTTTAGTTTCCCCTGCTTAGGTTTTCAGTATATTTTAAAATATGCCCATTTACAGCTTCTTGCAGCTCCATGAAATAATGGTTTCATTTGTTTCTGACATTGCTCTGGAATCTGAAACATGAAACTCTATATTATTTCCAAATGCCTTTCGTGACAAGAGAAAACTCATTGAATAATGACTGTGATATCTCGGGCAAACCTTCTGCCTGACAGGTTTTCTTTTACTGAGGTAAGTAGCAATGATTTCACCCTCCATTTCTGTATCTGTGCCTCCTGCATTATATATATTCCAGCAATAAATCTCTGCCAGTGAGACCAGGCATTGTGCAGATGAGTTGGAGGTTCATTCAGAGTTACAGGGAAAGGAGCTTCACGGCACAGGTGACAGATGGGAGGTTTTAGCACTGGGCTGATGTTACAAGACAGACTGTTTACATGTTCCTGTTACTGGAAAGAAAACACATTAATACAACCAGAACTTTGTGACAGAGATGGTGACTGATCCCAGTTGGTAAATGGGGAGACAGACTGAAATTCTCTTGTAACCTTATTTTTATGGTAGGGAGCTACACTGAGCACATAATTAAATTATTCTGCATGTGCTATGAACTGTCTGAGCCTTTGGTTGACTATTATTGACTGAATCCCACAACACTTGAACTGAACAGCCCTTCTTGAAAAGTATTGATCAGTTTAATGACAGCAGGAGAAAATATCTTTACTATACAGCAGGCAAGGAGTATTTGGAAGTTTTTGCCATAGGAGGTTTATGGAAGCAGCTGGTATCAGAAGGTGGAAAAGGGATCAAAGAAAATCATGTTTCATTAATAGATTTTAAAGAGATCAGATATGATTATAGTCTCAGATGTCTGTAATATTTTTGTTATAGATGATGGTGAACTGCAAGAGGGCTGGACTGCAGAAAACAGCCAGGTCACTCACTGCCCCTAAACACATCAGCTGTTGTGCCTGCTGAGGACAGGAGGGGGCAGAGGGAGCGGTGGTGAGACTCCATACAACACTCCTGAAGTCTTTATGGCTCTTGTCTTTCTGCTCAGCTAAATCTGCACATTTAGACAAATGAATTCTGCCCAAACAGTCAAGGCCAGTTTCCATAAACCCTTTGCCTCATGCTGATGAAGGACAAAGCTGTCCCCCTGCTACTGCAGGTAGCAGTAACTGTGCTCTCAGATTGAGGTGTAAGGGGAAAAGAGTAAGGCAACTTTTGTATGATTCCACAGCAGATTAAAGTGAAGCTTAAATCTGACTAAGTTAGTGTGACTAAGTGTCCCATTGGCCTTGCTGTGTAAACAGCCTGTCCCAGGAAGCAGAACTATCCAGAGCTGCTCACCTGTGATGAGTGATTGTCCCCTAGGTGGAGGACAAAGGAAGTAGGTGGCTGGAGATGAGGACTACCCAGTCATCCTTAGAGTTGAAGGAATAAACACTAAACAAAGGATGACCCTGTGGCTGGTGAATGAATTTGTGGGACTAACCACCCTGCACTGCTATTGGTAAAAGAAAGAGGCAGCAACTCTATTTCCAGCAACCTGTTTATTGCTGTGTATCAAAGTGATGCCACCAAAGATTTCAGCTTTAGTGGAAAAGATAAGGTGATGGGAAGCTGCTGGAGGGCACTGTACCTCCTGGAGGGTACAATGCTTTGGAGTTGCACCACACAGAAGTCAGAATATCTGCAAATGGTCATGAGAAGAAACCAAGGAGTGCCACAGAGGCTTATCCCAAGTTTGGCAGAATCAGGATGAGTGAGGAGACAATTCTAAATGCAATATGAACTTCTGAAGTCTTAAAAGAGGAGCACGAAGTCCTAGGGTACAGAATAACAATAAAAAAAATAGAGAGTATCCAACTGTGTTTTAAGAGGGATTACTGAGCATCACTGGATCTGCAGCCATCAAAGGAAGACTCCTCTAGTAAAAGAAGGAAAGACAAGGGGCATGCAGGATGGTGAGGAGCACACAAGTGTCAAATGTGCTCTGGGACAAATATTCGACAGAGAAATTACCTGATTTATGGTGAGTCAGAAAATGTGAAAGCTACATGGACCCAGAAGTACAGCTCCACCAAAACTACCCACACATTAACATGGGTCAAACAACCACATTATTTCAGCACCACAGATTGCAGCTCCAAACTGCTTTGTCTGTGCTCAACACAATCCCTGGCTCCTGCTCTTCTACAATGCTTCACTGGCTCTTGGCTGGACCCCACACATTTCCTCACAGAAATCAGTGGTATAGCAGATTCTTTGCATTTTGGCTTTATTACTGACTGAGAATTATACTTCTATAAGAATGAAATTTTTCTGGTTCATCTTCAAGCTTTAAAAAGAAAACGAATCAATCTGATAACTCAATCCTTTCCAATTGATTCTCAGATGCCTTTTCCCTTCCTCAGCAGTCTCCTGCCTTCTCTGACTGCTCCACCTTTGCCCAGATCCCAGAACTAATGATTTTGCTGTGTAGGCATCTATTCTTTCCAGGAAGTGTCCCAATACTTGCAGTGTCACAGTCCAATAGCTCTAATAAACAGATACCTGTGATAATAATATTTTTAACCCTTTGCATTGGTAAACACTTTGTTTAAATCCAACAAAAAACCCCACCCAACATGTGCATCAACTCTTCTGGGACAATGAAGCCATCTCCTCTTTTAGGCACAGAGGGAAGATCTCTTTCCATCTCCTGACACACTCAGCCCATGGGGCAATGCTGGGGTTCCTGTCCCCAGGCCCAGCTGTGGCTGGGTGAACCATACCTGGCCATCTCTGGAGCCAAGGCACCTGCACCAAAATACAGGGTCATCAGCTGGAGAGGAGAGGGGCCCATGCCTCTGGGTACTGAGCCCCTCCACTGGGTGAGATCAGGACTCTTTATTTAAGCACCAAATAGACATTTTGTAGCCAGCAGCTGCTTTTTTAGCTCTGGCAGATGAATTTTGGTATTTGAGTTACGGGACTCTGGGTCCTATTTCTGTTGCCCCCTTTGTCTTTAGGCCAACATTAGGTCAATTACGGGGTAATTCCATGACAAAAGGGCTTTTTACAGGCTGAAAAAGTGGGTCTCGATCATAAGTTTCTCTGGACTTTTTATTTTAAAAATCTTATTCCATAACTCTTATTAATTACATGTAAGAATCATCACTGGGTTATCGTGCAACAGGATTAAGGCCAAGGGAGTAGTAAAAGAAAAATGGTGTGAGGTTTTCAACATCTCAACCTTTTGACAGGAAAAGACTGAGGTCATCAGAAACACAAGGGAAATAGGGCTGGAATGAAAAGTGCAACCCAAAGAAACTATTATCAGGGCATGGCAGCCAGCCCATGCAGGCAGTTTTGGAGGTTATAAGTCTCTAAACAATTTTATGGTAATCTCCTGGTCCTGCCAACATCAATGTCAAAGCCTACAGCCTTTGGTGGAGTTGCAATTGCACCCTGGTTTATCTTTAAATTTTTTTGCAGGCCACATTCACAATCATATAAATAAACCAATTAAAATGCCAGTAAAGTTTATCTTCAGCAGGTGCTCAGAAATTGTGTTATTTCTCCCTCGCTGACTCATTGTCTGTACATGACTATCACCAGTACTATTGTAAAATGGCTTCTTCACAAATACCGAAACAGAATTGTTCATAGCTATAATTACTGTTTCAAAGAATTTGTGTATTTAAGCAAAACTTAATGTCTGGGTCTTACGCTTAAAAGTGCACAAGCAAGTAAAAAAATGAAAGATGTAAAAACTTCCAGAGTCCCTAGACAGTTTTAGTGAACATGTGCCACATCTGACAAAGAGTGACAGATACTTTCTGGCAAATCCTCTGTAAATATGGTCTACTTCTCATGACGCTTTAAGTAGTTTATTCTATTTTTCAGCTACACAGACAGTGACTGCAGTATTTCTCTTTGCCTGTGTCAGAGGGAGGCTCTCCAAAGATTCTGGACTTGCATAAAACATATTCATGAACTTAAACTCACAAGGAAATGAGATAATTTACTATAACCTTCCATTGTCAGACTATTACATGCCACTGAGTTACCAAACTGCTACAACAAAAACAACAAAATTCAAATTCATGGGTTTTACACTCTGTCTCAGAACTCCCAGTATTTCAGACAGCTGAAAAAAAAGCCAACCCTGTCTATCTCGGAGACTCCCTCATGTCTCTGGTATCTTCTTCTTGTCTCCTGCTCCTAGCTGACTCTGAACTTTGTCCCTAGTCCACAAAGACCACACACACTTAAATTCCCAAGAAAAAGGTAAAGCCTGCATATGCTTTTCAAACCATGTGTATGGAGCACTTTGAAGGAGTATTTTAAAGAAAAAAGCAAGCAATTAGATTCCTTAGTCTTACTGATTTAGAATTGGGATATTGGTCAAAAGGAGGTCTGGTCAATGGAGCACACAGAAGAAGTTGGCCAACCAGGCAGTGGGTACCTTCCTCAGAGTGAGCTGAATCCTGCCCAAGGTCCCTTGACTGTGTGACCCCACAGCTCACCACACTGTCTGTCTCCAGAGGGGATTGTACACCTGACTCATATGTATATATATTAAAAAGTCTCAACCAAGGAGTCTTCATCGCGAGCTGAGTCACACTCCTGAGCTCCTTCACTAGCTGCCTGATTGCAATTCATGTCCTTCTAGGAAAGGTGAGGCCACTCAACAGCATCTAACATTTTCACATCATTCTCACAGCCAGACACACACACCATGAAAATAACTTTCCAGTTATCTAGATTAATGTGTCAGAAAATAAAAGGTAAATATAGAAAATACAATTATCCTGGTAATCATGTTCAGTCAAAGTAATTTTGTTGTCAGAAATACAGGGGAAAGAGCTCTATAATTCTTAAGATTCTTACAAAAGCTTTTGAAGGGTGCTCTCCAATGTCCATAGAAAATGTTATCTTAGTTTAGTACTGAGATGTCTGACTCATTTGGCTGTAATGAACATCCTTCTCTAACATCAAACTAAGTGTGTGCTCTCAAACAAAGTATATGCTCTCTGAAGATACAATAAAATAAAATATATTTCCCCGGAGCAAGCCCATTAGAGATTGACAGATCGTTTACTTCAGATATTGAGAATAAAGCACCATCTTTTAATGCCTGCCCATGTATTAGGTAAGTAACTAAAGAACCATAGCTGTGTAAAATCACAAGTTCTTCTATATTGTATTCATTCTATAAAATCCAAGTACTATTGTATTGTAGTAAATAGCAGCGAAAGGATTACAGCTGTCCTTGAACTTATAAAATAAATGAATCCTGTGAAGTGCTTTATTTTTTTTACTTTTTTAATATACAGTATCTGGGCAACTTATCTCCTGACTTGACTTTTTTTTCCTACTCAAGCCAACATGGTCCTCATGGATGTAAAGAATACTTCAGCAGCATTTTGACTCTACCTGTGCACACCAGCGAAAGATTATTTGAAATGCTTGAAGCACAAAATCTATTTCCACTGTACAATCAGTTTTTATCTGGATCACACATAGCCCAGTGCTGCAGGACAACCACTGGAACACAGGAGAGCATTGTTCTTGTGAACTGATGTAGTGTCATTTCTACACGTTCTTGGCTCCTCGGAACAAGCTGTGACAAAAATGTGAAATGCTTTAAATCTGGACTTGGAAAAATACATAGCACAAGATCTTTATCTGATATGCTGCTCCCTGTCTGGCATTCACACAATGCTTAAAAAACAATTCCATTTTGTATTTGAATTGGTATCACAGCTTCTGTCTCAAAAACAGCTTAATCAAATCTGAGGTCACTTCACCAACTGGGTCCCGTGCAAGCGTTATATATCACAGAATCACACAGAATATGCTGAGTTGAAAGGGACCCACAGGGGTCATTGAATCCAACTCTAAGTCCTTCACATAACCACCCCAAGAGTCCTATCATGTGCCTGAGATATGATCTTCAAGTGTCTTAGAAGTCCTGTCTGCATAATTTTGTCTGTGAATGGAACACAGACCCTCTTAATTAAAATGACCAGAAAACAACCCCTATACTGTGTAAATCATCATCAGTCTCAAGGCAGGGTATGAAAGGCTGCCTCTGGGGCTGGTGAGTCCTACACAGATACTGTTAGTGGGTGAATTTCCACCAGCAGCTTTTCATCTCTTTTAAGTCCAAGTAAATTGCAGGCTAAGAACAATGGGACCTACCAGAGGAGATGGCATCTTCAGTAAGAACTTGTTTGTTACTCTTTTCTATAATACAAATCAGGGCATCCAAGTATCTTTCTCAGGTCTGGAAATCAGTTTTTCTCTTCAGTGAAAAGCATAATGAAACAAACAAACAAAAAAACAAAACTAAAAACTTGACAACAAAGAGAAGATCAGTATTACCTGTCTGTGCAGCCAGCCATCACTCTCATCTTCGTGTTTCTAAAAGAGAAAATGATCATTAATACCGTACTTGTTATGTGTTACATTTTGCTAATCAGTGCAGGAAGCTGTTGGATTGTCGTTGGAAGTCTGTTCAGAAATACAAAGAAACTGTTCAAATATGTGCTTCAGGAGTAGAATTTAGTGGCTCCGCTCCTTGCCTTTCCTCTCCAAAGAATAAGCAAGCACTATATCAAGAAAACATTTTACTCATACAGACCAAATACAGGTAATACTATTCTCCAAAGAAATAAAGCTTCTTAAGAAATAAATAAAAATTGAAATGAAAGTTACTGAGAAACTCCTGTACAGTGCTCTATGCACAGAATTCTATCATTTTTTCAAGGGATGGGTATATCAGGACAATTTTCTACTGTGGAAACACCTATGTCAGTGTAAAAGATGGAATCTGCTAATACAGAGCTTATATCAATACACTATTTGTATTAGTGCATTTATAGAAAGGATTAATTAACTACAATTAAAACGTGTGTAGATAAGTATGAGCTGGTTTTAATGACATTAAATACAAATAATGCAACTAAAATGTTGCACAGGTATTCAGGTTACAAACTTGAATATAGGTATTTCAAGACAAGAAATCACTCTCACACACAGAGTATTCTTGGCTTTCTAGGTGTTAAAAAAAAGGAAATATTGCAAATATTGTTTATATTCAGTGTATGTCTAAATAAATGGTACCAGATGACTTGTCACCAGGAAAAATAACTTAAATAGTTTGTCTTTCCATGGGTTATGAAAACTGATGGCAAGTGACCCCTTTGCTCATCTCTCCTACCTTCGTGCAAACTCCAGTGGTGGCATCACATAGTGTCAGGATGGACACATTCTGGGCCCTGTTCAGCCAGTTTACTGCCACCTTGGTGCTGGTTGCCCATTTCACCATGGTTATGTAGTAGTCCCTGCAAACACAGACATCCAGAAATCAAATCACAATACTGCAATCCTAATGAATTCCCATAGAGCAGAGCAGTCGGGGGCTGCCACAGGCAAATGGTCCATGAGAGATCTCTTTATTAAGAACACTGTGTCTTGATGTCTTTAGGCCACCTTATGTATGGATTTCAACACTTAAAAAATGACATTTTTAAAGCTGTGCCAGTGTTTTATCCACCACTTCTGAAAGTTATTTTCAGAGAAGATTTGAATACAGAGATAAAGAATCTTTCAAGCTATTCTATTTTCCGAGAAGGATTGCAATGCCTGGAGCTACAAATTCATGCATAGGTGGAAAAGAAATTGCAAACTACTTCCATTTTGAGCACCCTAACTGGCTGACTCAGAAGACCCTCTGCTACCAACGGTTGGATGCTTTATGCTTATGAAACATTAGGGGCCTCTAAGTGTGCCAAGTGCACACCGAGGTATCTACAAGTGTATCCTTGCATTAAAAGGCAAATACCAAGAAGGATACAGTTGGGAGCAACACAGAGTTTCTGGTAATCAGACGCAACTCATTGTCATAAAGTCATCAGCAGAGATGTGATGATTCGCACTGCCAAAACTACCCTCCCACATTCCCTGCACCATCCTATATTGCTGGATATATTCAGATTGTGATATCACTTGGAGTAAATCATGAGTGTGGGCTGCACAGTCCTGCAATCAATATCTGTATCTGCAGGAAAAGTCCTATGCAATAGTGAACAATGAAACCACTTAGGCTGGGCTGAAAAATACAGGATGAGGAATAAATTCCCTGATGGTCACCTTCTCAGAGCCAGGGGATGGTGGTGTCCACCTCTGCAGCAATTCAGAGCACCATCACTTTATTTGTAGGGTACAATTCTGTCTAAGTTGTCAAAGCTGGTGATGTTATAATATACTGCTGGGCTATGTGGGCCGAAGACATCCTTAAATTATAATACAACATTTTACAGCATATAGTCTATAAAAAATTTATTAGTTCATTTGTTTGCTATAAAATATGTATAAGGAATTGTTGCTCTCATTGGAAATAATGTGCTGTGTCACTGGAGAGTACTTCGTGTTCTGGCAAGTGCTCCTGCACATACTGAATAGAAAGGGCAAAACCACAAAGGCCTGTTAGAAAAATAACACACTGGAAATTGATTTTGCAGTTTTCAGTAATATTTACTGTCTGAAATTGGCTTGGGAAAAATAACAAAAGACCTCAACACTTGCATTCAAGGCACTGGAGGGAAGGATACATCCAGGTGAGACAACAGAAGTCTGAAAATTTAGTGCCTAAACTAAAATTTTAATTTTACTCTTTATCATCAACAGCATAAGCCCTAAGAGGAGAAAAACAACAAAGCAAAATTAAACTGTATAACTGTCTCTTTCCTTCTCTCCAAAATGAACTGAGCAGATTCAGCTTTCCCAGAAAAGGAATGTGAATTCAATACCTATTGTGGCTTGGAGCACTTTTTCCATAATTCCAATTTAAAGTTTCACGGAAATATATTCAATTTTTACATCCCTCTCAATATTTGAGCACAGGAGCCACAGTTTTATCTCAGGAACTTTTAATTATTATTTCAGATGTCTCAAGATCTTCCCTACCACTCTGAAGAAGAGCATGGAGTCTCAATTTCTCTCTGAAGCCTCTTCCAGACATTAAGACAATGGATAACTCACCCCACAAACAACTGCAGATGCTTGTATAGTCAGTATTCTAGTTTGTGAGTAGTGTTGAGTCTTTCATTTATCTCCCTTCACATCTCCTCTGTAGGACAACCAGGTTTTATGGTCCCCATTTTGCAAAGGGAAGTGAGACAATAAGGTGTGATTCAACTGAGTTAATTTCAAACATCTGCTGCTCCAGCATCTGCACTGGTTGAGTAGCCAGTGGGGAGAAACAAGAAGTCAGTGCATTTCCCAAGCCCTCTCCACCTGATCTGTCCCAGATTTTATGTGGAGCTGATTTAAGGAGAATCCATTTCCTCCCATAAAGCAAAATCCAGACCCCATCCCAGGAAAGACATTGGTGGTTGGATTTGCAATCCTCTGAGACTGGTTATTGTGCAGCACCCTTGTTCATATCCCAGATTTCCAGGGCTCCTTCCTGGAGGTATAAATGCAAAATATTAGGTATGAATCCCAAACATGAGGTATGAATCCACAAAATGAATACTTACAGTATGACCACAGTAACAGACACCACAAGGACAGACAGTGATGTATTTTACGGCCAAGTGACAGGCAGCAGCCCAACCCATGGTTCCTGGGGCACAGACAGCTCCTGCCTTGGATCCAGGCTGGAGTTGTCTGTGGTTCTTCATAATTTACTTGTTCCTGGCTTATGCAAGGACCAGTGACATATTCTGCACTCAGAGGAAATAACATCATTCCTTAATTTGCCACCTGAGATGCAAATATGACATGAGAAATAACCTGGGTCATGATCCAATTCTGACCACCTGCTGATGTAATTCTTGAGGTCCAGGGGGTTTCGCTGCAATGAAAACTTTCTATCAGGCATTAAATGCTATAATACTTTTTTTTTCTCTTTTACCTGTAATTCTCATCCTTTCCCTTTGTTTTTCTCACAGATAAGCATCACACTGGGGAAAATTTGGCAAAAAAATTCACAATGACAGATTTTTAAAAAGGAAAAGTTATCAATATTGTATATTTCCCATCATCAGCTCTGGTTTTTGGTTTTCTTTTAACTAAAAAGTATTCAATTTCTGTGTAAAGTTTCTGACTTCTTTTAATTTTGAAAGAAAAAAGACCATGGCATGTCTCCACTTTATTATCTCCTTTTATTAATTGTACTAAATCATTTAGCTCCAGATAAAAAGAACACGAAATACCACTCTGTCCATAGATCATCTGCATGAACTGTCTGAGAACATTGAAATGCTTCAGATAGGACACGTCTGCCTAAAGATCCTTATCACCAGCTTCTCCTGCTTCCTTGAAACTCTCTTCTGTAACTAACTGTACAGTACATCCCTCTTGCCTATTTTAATGAAATGTTATCACACTAATGCTCTCATTTCAGAAAACATATGCATAATGAAAATGCACCCTATTGCTCCAGCAGCACTACTTATATCATGCCCTAGAGATGGCAGCTGCCGTGGCTTTGATGAAATATACAGACACTAATTAATTATGATGTATTTTGCATCATTTTGCAATATTGATTGCAACCAAATAAATTATGGCCACCCATAACCATACAGAAAAAAATTATTAACAACACTTGAATCCCACAGTCTGAAGTTATTACTATAATTAAAATGTTCCTGAGTCTCTTTCTTTACAGTGAATGGTACCAACAGGGAAATGATATTGTCCGTGAGCAACCGTTCTTATACTGCCATGGGGATACTGTAATGGGAATATCATGATCCTGAATTACTACATGCTGCATACAGATCTAAAGTTGAATTTTTTTAAAGGAAAATGCATTTGTGCCCATTTGGTTCGGTCAGAGGTCACATCTTTTGTTGCATAAATGGATTTGGTGTATTTTAGAGGTATTCAGTGTAGACATGTTCTATGGCTGACAGCAGCTTTGCTATTAGAGAAAGGAATTCTCACCGTAAGTGATCCCACTGGTTTAGTGTCCTCTTATCAGACAACTATGCAACCTTATCCAAAGGTCTTATCATGCATAATGAAGGTCACACCTGCACCCTCCCCTGCCCTCCACACTGCCCTGATTCATTAGCTCTGTGCTGCACCTCTGTCTATATTTGCACTGGAATTACACTACTTTAGCTATCAGCTGAAAAACTTGACCATGCACATGGTCAAGAACGTGTCATGTGCCTGGGAGCAACAATCTTGCAACATTACACACGAAAGGGTCATTATTGATACTGTAGATGTAGAAACAGGGTCCGATTTTGCTTGCTCTTCTACAATGCTATTTTAAGTTTAAATCAAAGTTACTGAAAATCTGGCTTTGGATTTTAATATCCAGCCTTTGCAGGGAGGAGTGTCATGCACCATCTAAAGCTGCTTCTATCCTGAACAATATAAATACAGCTCAATGTAAACATAAACATTGTGCCAAAGACAAGCTTTGACCACATGCTGAAGTCCAAGCCAAACTTTTAAACTCCTGCTGAATGCAGACTTAAGCATTTTAATTAGAAAAGGATTTCTAAGTAGCTGCTGAATTGCAGGCCAACTTCTAAAATACACTTGCCCTAAAAACAGCAAAGAGCTTTTCTTTTTATTTTTAGTGAAGATGTATTTGCAGAATGTCCACCTGGTTTTATTCCTATGTTCACGTCATGAAGCAGTGAGCTGGTGTTTGCTCTGCTATAGGGTGCCCTGTTTCTGTTTTCATGGTCTCTCACACAGGCTGCAGACAATATCCCTCCTATAATGCCTGTGATTACACATGGAGGGAAGATGTTCGTACAGATTTGGGGACATTCTGTCAAGTTCCCTAAAAATAACCCTACTCTAAAGTCAGTTTGTGTCACAGTGATTTCAAGTGAAAAACTAATGATGTTCTACAAAATCAGGTAAAAAGACAAATAATTTGAAAAAAAAGAATTAAGCAGATTTATACAAAATGAAACTTTTTGTTAGCAGCAGAGAAAGGTACTGTAAAATTATCTGGAAAAAAATCAGGCTCTGATCCAAAAGTCCAAGACAACTGGAGTCTGGCATTCTAGGGAGAGAAAGCACTGACCTCATCCTCTGATCATCTGGTGGAGTCATTTCGAGGTCATGAGTGGGTCCATTCAGACCAATCACATGCAAAGAAATAGTTGGATTTTCCATTCCAGCCTGCATTTTAAAATAAGAATAAGTTAACATACAACATGGAACGATTTTGATTTATTATATCTCCATTGATTAATAAATTGTACTGGGATATGGACTGGACTGTCATGGTTGTTCAAAGGGGAACTGCAACTGTGGTGATAGGGCACAGAGGTGGGGAGAAGTCAGTAGGCGCAAATAAGGGGTAATTTTACTTAGGACACTTCTAACCTTGGTAAAAAAATCTACTTTTCAATGCAACTCCAAATATTGTTATTTCATGCAGCTTTTGATAAAAGGTTGTCTAACAGGATGATGGTCGACATAGTAAAATACTTAATCATTTTGTACTGTAGCAAAGAGCATCTCCTGCTGAACCACTGTGATTTCCACAAAACCTGTATATACATGGATATCTCTCCTGCTAAATTGTGGTTCAATTTGGACCAACATGTGAGATCTTGAGTAATCAGTGCTTAAAGCAAGACACCCAGAAGAAAAGACTGCAGCAGACACCCCTGCACTGCTTTAGAGCAGCAAATTGCAGCAATATCAGCAGCAGTGTGTCCATCCTGGGAGAGAGCTGTGCTGGTGCTGTGCACCCACTGTAGGTCTCTGCAATCAAGGAGAGATTGGCTCCTAAGTCTTTTCTGTCTTTCGTTGTGTTCTGTGTAATGCTCAGACACAACAAGTCTCTGAAACTCCTAATGTCTCCTCTTACATTAGGCCATCCTGCATATTCTAAGAAAACCCAAATACTATATCTTCCTTCTATACAAAAGAAGGTGTATCTAAATATTTAACATATATATGTATGTATCTAACTATAAATAAAAAATGCATCTAAATATAGAAATACATAAAAATATAGAAATTGCAAACTCTCAGACATCAACAACCCCATTCTAGTATGGGAGCAAAATTTCTTTTTTATGTGTAAAAAGCAACTATATTTAGACTTTATTTCCATTATATTTAGAATTACTAATACTCATAGAATCGGAAAACTGCAATTTTACAAATGCAGCTGAAGAGTAATGGAGACCACATTCACTGAGGAGCAGTGATTTTCCCTTAGTTCTGTTTATTTTCATTGCTTATCAGTGTGCACTAATATACAGTCTCCTGTCTGAGCCTACTGGAAAGAAAAAGTAATTTATTTCTGACAGAACAACAGGATTGATTATGTTGTTTTCCCTTACCTTTGGATAATGATAAGTTTTAACAGTGGGGTAAAGGCTGCCGGTGTATATCGGGATCTCCATGGTGGGGACTCTGGAGGCATTAATTGTTGCGTATGCTAACCTGGTGCCATCAGGAGACCACCAATGAGCAATGTGAGTCTTCAAGATTTCCTCTAATTAAAAAAAGAAAAAGAAAACAAAACAGGCAAGAACAGAAGAAAATGCTATTAGAGGTAAGTCATTAGTTAGCAATAAATGAAACAGCGTAGATATGAAAATCCCAGCCTAATCACAGCACAGGGAAGATGCCACAGGAATATCAATTAAAATAATCATCAAATTATGCCATATACACAAATGAACACAATTGATAACAATTACTGTGTATTTATTGACTATTAAACATAATTACCTTGCTGAAGAAACATCAAATTATTCATATTAGTGCACATATTCATGACAGCATAAAAAGCATTGCTACTCCTGCCATGAGTCCTGAACATGGATACAGTTCACAATGTCATACTAGATACCTCTCAATCAATTCAAACAGTGTTTATACTTAGATACAAGTGCTTCAGCAAGAATTTAAATATTCCTAAATTCTCTTGCTGGTTGGGAGTAAACAAATATAGTGATTTTTCTAATACTTAGGAAAGGTTGCAACTTCAAAACTCTTTACAGGATACCAGGCTTTAGAGTCTGTGGCTTGAATACCTACTTGACTTTTATCTCTATTTTATTTTTTTAAACACTTTTGCAAAGCAATTGTCCATAAGTAGCCAAAGTCAGAGCTTGATCCTTTTTACCACTGAATTTTGGAATTACAGGATTTTTTGAGATTTCAGTAATGAAGTTGCATTTGAAAAGGTACTCAGAGAGATGCCCATACAAACGTGTCAGAGTTCAAGTATTTAAGGAGGAAACAGTATTGCCCTCATAAGAAATTATTTTGAATACTGGTAGAACCTAGTTCTCATTAAACTCAAAGAACTTCTGATTTCTAATACTTTTCTTACCATTTAATATCCTTCATTGTAAAGATGAGTTCATCTTACAGATCTCCAGAAAAGCTGTAAAAATTCACTCCTTGTCCAGAGTGTCTCCAGTTACTGACATTTGGAAGGCACTAACTTGGCTTTTTAAACCTCCCATTTTGTGAAAGGCAATAATGTAATCCATTTTCATTAAGAGGCTTAATATCATGTGAGTCATTCCTATTTAAACCACCAGAAGGGCCTGCATATGCTGTCCAGATTGATGGGCAGGAAGATGGGTCCCATTACTTTGATGTGAGAATAAAAATTAAAGAGGCTACAGAGTGTTTCTAAGCCTTCAACATGAAGTCCTGCTACACAGGTCCAAGCAGCTCCAATGTCTGCCATCATTGCTGGTCATTGGAAAAATGAAAGGATTTTCTGCGTTCAGACCCACCAGGTTTGTACACTACTCCATGATGACCCCAAATCCAACCAGGACAACCCTCTGGGCTGAAGACTAGAAACTCACTTTAATTTTTAAAAAAAATTTGCATGAGCAACCCTTGAAGAACAGACAATTGTATTCATCACAGAGCAAATAAACACTTTGTTAATCCAGACTTGCATATGGCTTGGGACAAAACTCAAGGTAACATCAGAAAGGGTGCAAGGGAAAATCATCCTCGAGACTTATGCTTCTTACAAATAACAAATTAATTAATCAATGCTTAATGGCCACATGTAAGTGGAGTTTTGGGAAGATATTTAGGAAATTACAAACATTATATGCGAAAGCACATCTGGCACATTTGCTTTACTGCATTGTCCCACCTGTTATATGCACATTTAAAAGATGCTGCTTTTGACTTTTATATTGGTTGCCCAATAAAGAGGTAGTTAAGAGTGTAAAGGAAAAGGAGTAAAGATGGATGGCAGATGAATCCTTGACATTTTAACATTAATTAGGAATGACTTTATTCAGCAAACATTTTCTGCAGGATCTCAGACTTAATGAAGCAGTTTCGCTGAAGGTCACGTACCCCGAAAGGTTTTAGTGCAGGTTTTGTGGTCCTTTGTTAATGAGATTTAATTGAGTGAACCTTTGCCTTGAAACAAAGCCAGGACCTTGCTGTTATTAGAGAGATCCATTAGTTTTAGCAAACCAGAGAACATTCTTATGAAATGAAAAATGGATTACTACCACAAAGTTTCAGCTAAAAGCAAAGCATAATTTTCAGCCTATTTGTTTTTAGGCACACTCTATTCCTTGTGTTTACTTAAACCATGACACACGTGCTCAGAAAATCAGTTGCATACAATACTCCTGGGTCTTTATAAAGTTAGTTCAGATCCTGCCTCATGTTTATGAAAAAACAGGTTTTCCTTAAACGCCAAAGCCCTCCTACACATATAGCTCATGACTTCCTGACTAAGAGTGTAAAGTGATCATTGATCAACATTTTCACTCTCTTCCCCAAAGCCTGCAGTCACTGAGTGCTACATGATGTGAGGGTGCTCTGAGTGAGCTGCTGAGATTCCTCACAGGCAGATACTGGTGGATCTGTGCTTTCCTTGCTAGCCACACCAGGGCATATAAACCAAAAAACCAGGGAGAATAAAGTATGTAGTTACCTTAACTGAACAAGGGCTGTGCAGACATGCTGGGTTCAAGCACAGGGTCTGATGCAAGTCAGTGCTTATTCCATGTTAGCACATTCAGTATCGAATCCCTCTGAAACAGCTGCACATGACACTGCTTATAAATAGTGACACTTTGGTGGGGACATATCAGCCAATGAAATGTTTGTGCTCAGGGAGTATTACAATATGTGTATTTTGATCCTTCTTCAGCTGAATAAGACTCAGTTGAATAATGATTTCAAAGCTGTGTGAAACAGTCTTCTAAGTTAACAGACCATCAGGAAGAGCATTTGAAGTCCTAGGTCAGAGTATGTTCAGTGACAATTGGGTATATTTTCACCTTAGAGACTTCAATATCGCTGGATGAAGCAATAACAAAGGTGTGATGAGAAGAATTTTCCCTGAGCTGAAGGAAAGGTTGCTGCTTGTTTGAAAATATTTTTTTAAAGGTTAGTGCATTGTGTGGGTAACTAGCTTTGGAATCAAGACCTGAGTAGCACTCAGAGTGAACCAGGCTGCCCAAAGTAGGACTGTCATCTCTTCTGAAGAATGTATTTCCTGGTAGGTACTTTCTTGCTCACCATCAGGAAGCAGAATGAGAAGTCCCTTGCTGTGGTTCCCAGATGCCAAGTAACAAGCTGAGGTGAATCTGGGGTTGGATGTAGCATTTGGCTGTGATACCATAGGGGCAAAGCCTGGAAGGACTGGTCAGTGAATCAGATATTGGATGGACATTTTCACTAGGTGTGTCATCAAAAACTAGCCCAGCATGTGTATAAAAGGCAAGGAGCCATCTGCTTGTTTCAAACTGCAAGTTAATTCAAGCAGTACTCAGAAGATCAATGAAATGGGAAACTTGTGTCTTACTTCAGGTAACAAACATCTCAGGAATCATAGGAAATAGATTTGGAAGAGACTTCAAAAAATCCTCTGGGTTGTTCCTCCATGGACAATATCCACCCTGCAAGAATCTTCACAAGTGGATTTTCCTATTCCTTTTGATACTTGTATAGCACCTTTAGCAGAGTTTTAGCCATAGAGCTCCAACACTTTTAACTATCATGTCCACCTCTGTCGAAGTTCTAAACAGCCCCACTGTAGTGCACCCAGACCTCAGAATTCTCTTACACGCTCAATATAGGGAAAAGCATCAGGGCTTTATCTTTGCAACCTCAGTGGCAACTGGCGGGTTCTGGGAAAAAACTGTTGTATGCAATACATGTGGAAATCCACACAGACGGTTTTAATGTTCTGAACCATAATCTGCCATTGTGGTACTTCTACAGATATTTCCATGACAAATCAACTTCCCAAGTTTGCACACAGTTCTAGACCGGTAGAGCTCCTCTTTGTTAATAAGCACATGTAAATCCATAACCAAAGGGGTTTCTTCATACGTTTATAAAAATCCAACTAATTCTGCAGCCTTTGTCCATCCTGAGTCATATTTGTGAATTTTGCCTTTCTGCTGAAGGTGGCAATGTTCTTCTGGCTTGCTGTTTGGGAAAAGTTGAAGCCTTCACCAATACTGACTGAGAAATCCATTGGTAGCTTAGAGGTTTCTTCTAATTTTTGAAGTTGACATTGCATCATCTTCTTCAGTAGAAAATCAAAATAATATTATGAATGTTGTGCCCACAGAACAGAAAGACCGATAATAAATAGTTTGATTCTCCTCTGAGTTCACATAGATCATGTACACACACGAATTCCAATATATATAATTTTCTCTCAATAGACTCATTAAATTCAGAATATTTTAATTTTTACACAAAGTATTACGTAAGATTTTGTCTCACAGAGGGAACTTGCCCTTTGATATTCTTTATTGTTGATGTGGTAAAGAATAGCAATTCTGGGGAGCGTAATCAATGGTTTTGTTCGGTAATGCATTGTAGCCAATGCTCAGATCATGAAGTATTTCGTGTGTTCAGGACATTTTGCTGTTTTATTAAAACTGTTAATAAAAATGAATTTCAAGCAAAACAAAATTAAAGCCTAACATAAAGGCCATGGCTTACATTAGGAAAGAAAGCTCAAAAGAAGTTGTCAGTAGGACGCATCAAAAGAACGAGAGGGAGAGAGATCAGAGAACAGAAAGGGGATCTAGGAAAGGAGAAAACAAAGACTTCTAAGATAGCAAAACCCCAAGGGTTGTCATAGAAACATCAAATAAATACAAATGCTTATTTGACAGCTGCCATCTGTTTTAAAATCAATTACTAGATCATCTCAAAGCACCAACCACACATCCAAATCAATTACTATTGTACAGTCTGGAAGCAAGTATTTTTAGCCAGTTAGGGCAAACTCATTGTTCATATTGGCCTTCACTGCTCCATGTTGCCGTAGAAGACCACCATGCCATCTTTCATTCATACACAACTCATTTTTTTTCTTGGTGTAGGTCTACACTGACTTCCATTAAATCATTGTAATAGGTATAAAATGAGTGTTAAAGTAGCTATGTGTATGCAAATAGTATAAAACTACTTTATATTACTATATCCAATTTACATTTTCCTGTGTTGACATTATTTTGTGCTGATGTCAGCAATAGCCCTGCAGCACTATTGATTCCAGAGCAATTAATCCTCTTTCACAGTTGTCTAATTGAGTCAGGTGGAAAAAACCACGATTTTGCAGGGTAGCTGAACAATTCAACAACCTTTTGTAAAAGAAGATAAATTTAATTTTTTGGCAGAGCAAACTCCAGGCTCAGCCCAGTCCCACAGTGCCTGTATGCAAACAACAACCATTCTCAACGTGTTTGTGCCATTGTCCAAGAGATCCTTAGGAAAAAAGCCCACCCCGTGACCCTTTATTCCTACTTGAACACACAATCTCCTTTGCCACTGACAAGCTACAAGCTTAGGAAGAATAAACTGTTACTTGCTCTGATGGTGTTTTTGAGGACACGCTTTAGAAAGCACTTCATAGACACCAAATCCCTGATCCAGAATCTCATCCCCCAACAGCAGCAGCATTGTGCAGCCATGGAGCTGAACAGACACAGGGAGGAGCTCCCACATGGTTGGCAGCCACAAGAAGGTGGCAGCCCCTTGTCTAAGGGAAAGGAACCCAGCAAGGAGTTCTGCATCTCCTCAAGCACAGGGGAGGTGTGGGCTGCAAGTGTCATTATTTCCCCTTAGTTATGTGGTTTAATTGCTTGAACACACATTGTTTTCAGCTCACGCAGTCCTGCAGCCCCTTGCTCCTGCAAAACATCATATTGAGACAGCAGGAGAGGGTCTGGCCAGCACTTTTGCCACCCCGTGGCCTGATGCTGATGACCTGGAGAGAAGCTCATTGTAGCAGGTTGGTTCATGCTGGGCACTGAGGACAACCCCACAGGACTCCTCATGTGTTCTGCACAGTCAACAAGATCACATCTTACCTCCACATCCCCTGTGTGGGCCCTGGAACTGGTCCATGCCCTGAGCCAAGCTCAAGCTCAGCAAACAGGCAAACCCCATGAAATCTGAACACTAATGGGCCATGGTTCACCTTTGTTTCTGTGAGAAGGTGGCTCTGTGTGACAAGATCACAAGCAGCTGTGCTCCAGCAGAAGACATATCACTGTTGATCACTGATACCTGCCAAGGACCCCTGAGAGTACATGGGGAGGAAGAAAAAACAACATCCAGCAAAGCCAGAGCGTGCACATCAGAGATGACTCTGGCACCCAAACTGACCAAATCCTGAGCACTCCAACCTGGGCTCCTCGTCCATAGTCCCAACTACCAGCAACAACCACCATTTTGTATCTAAGACAATCTTTAGGACACTATCCCCAAGAAGCAGTATGAGATCACGCTTGGATGGCACCAAACTCCAGAGAGACAGAAGATAGCAATTTTGCCCCCTTCAAAACTGCTAGTTTAATGTTTGTAGTTTTATATTGGTTTGGTTTGGGTTTTTTTCCCCAGATCCATTGATTCTTCTAATTTGTTGTGTTTACAACACTAAGGATTCTGTAGCTGTTATATGAATCTGGGCATTGGACTGTTGTTTACAAGGTTATTGGCAAGTAACTGCTGGACCTTCTTTGCTGTCTGAGTGCTTGGGGGCTTCTAAAGCTGATCCTGTCCTCAGGTACATACATGCTGGAGGCCAGGCTCTGACTGTAGTAAATAAGAAATCATGAATGTTTAAAATCTCCCTCATTGATACAAATGGATTTCTTAAAAAAACCAAAACATCACCTAACAAAACAGTTACATACAAATGTGAGACGTCACCTGAGAAATGCAGGTGGATTCTTACAAATAAGAGAAGAATTCAGCTATTTGGAAATAGCCAGAGAGGCTCCTCTGGGCCATTTTCACATCCTGACACATTGAGTGCACTCAGCTCTACGAAGTCCACTTAAGGTGCAAAAAGCCATGGAGATGAGCTGTCCCTTCGGTCTCTCATGGACCCTGGGTCCCCACCAGGTGCAACAAGCAACTCCCCAGGGGTTTGGACCCACCTCCAGAGCAATCACTGCAGTCAGGCAGGGTTACCACATGTCACACACAAAGCCATACTGTCCTACTGGCACATCAGTATTTTGGGGCCTGCTTTGTAATAAAAGCTGTCCTCTTTGGACAACACACCAGAAAAACACTGAGTTGACTCCACATCCTCCCTATGCTCTTTTCAGATGTTTTTCTCAGTGCTTCTCACTTTTTCTCTCCTGTGCACCATTCTTAAGAACCTTTAGCTGTTCACTTTCAAAAGCATTGATGATCAATGCTCACAGCAACTCCTAACAATGAGCAGGTGTCCCACTTCAGTGGTGTGAGTCAGTCAGTCTCAGTAACAGCCTCCTGGACCACGCTGGCTAGACTGACATGTGGGCATTTCATCAGTGCCAGTAAGTCTGTGATCTGTCAGGATGTTCAGATGTAATAATGAAAATAGGGACTGAATTATGAAAGCAGAAATATTAGAGATCATATCACCTGCTATTCCTGTTTCCAGCATTCCCTCCAAAGAGCAAATGCATCCAGGAAACCCATCCACAGTGGCACACTGCTGTTTGCCATTAATGAATAGTAAGAATGTATTTTTCCATCACCTGGCAGAAACACAAACCCACAGCCTGTTGTCAGCTCTCCATGAGAGCCTGTTAGGCAGAGCAACTAAGTCTGTAGAAACTTTTCCTGGCAAAAGTCTTCTGAGTGATTTGCACCATAGCTCACTGATGTGGGAAATGCTCACTACAAGGTCATATCTTGCCTTCTCAATTGCGAAGGACCCAGAGGAGACAGAATTCACATTGCCCAAATGCGGTAGGGGCCCTTATATTTGAATCCTTTTTTTCTTTCTTTATCCCCCACTGTGACTTAAAAGGTTGCTACGGCTGAAAATACAATTTGCTTATCTGTGCAACGCAGTGAGACAAATCAAGGCTTTCATTATATGCTGAATATTACTCTATTCAAACCTGCTCAAGTAGCTTCCACTTCACCTTTCCTTTAAATTAAAAGTTACAGGTTCTTCCTAACTAATCTAGGGGGTTTATAATAGAAGGAAGATGGACAGCCAGCCTTGACACAGGGGATCCATTTCAACAGCTACAGATGTATCAAGGAAGTTAGTGATCACAAACCCCTCTGAATTTGACTATCAAAAATTCATTAGACGATTGCAATAGTTCAAGAACACAAGTGCCCAAAAGCAATCTCTTTTAATGTTTCATAAAGAAATATGAGAGATAAGAAGACTGAACAGCTTGACATTGCTATTAAAGAACTTGATTCTTCAAGCCCGTGGACTTTTATCAGCACTTGCACAAGCTGTCTTTCATGTGAATTGCCTGCATGATTTATTCACCCTCAGCAGCACCTGCTAGTCACCCAGTCTGAGTGCTAATAAACGTCACTAATATTGCAAAATACAGCCCTGCTTTATGAAATGGGAACTAGAGCACATTGACTGAATTTAGTTTAGCTCCAAATTCCTTACCTGGTTTAAACTGCTACAGTCATTGAACAGCCATTAAAAAAACAGTTAGAGAATATATAGCCCTCCTATGGCAATATTCCCAGAGGTTCCAACCTGAACAGTGATTCAGGATCTGGCTAACTGAGTGATTTAGCACAATAATGACTCAGAGGATGAATCTGATTTTACAGTACTGAATAATCAGAGGAACTATTGAGATCAATAGAGTCACTCAGGAATAATAAAAAAAGAGAGCAGGATAAAAACAGAATTCAAATTAGCTTACAGCAATATTTCATAAAAAATGGTCTTATCAAATAACAGGGACATTTATTATTAATGAAGGTAATGGTATGTAATCAGGTTATGCCACTGATGAATCAGTGGGGTTTGACTGTGTTTATCAGAGTGGTGGCACTTGCATGTTGAACAGAATTCTGCTCTTCCTAGATGTGCGTTTTGAAGGTCCTCCACTACGGACTCAGGAAAGCATAAAGAAAAGACAAACATATATGCAGGATAATGTCCACCCATCAAAATCTCTTTTATTCCTACTAACAGGAAATACTATTTTTAGCAATACTTTAGAGCTGTAGACTCCTATGTAGTAAGTTTAAATTACTGACAAAATCTTGCATAATCACTTTCCTTGGACCACTTGGAATTACCCCACCTCTCTGCAGGGAGCTGCAGAAATCAGGCTAAACCCCAATAATGCCCAGAAGATCATTACAGATTCTTTGGGTATGGGTGATGTCTCCAGCTACAATATGACAAGAGGGAAACCTGTGCCCCTGGGGCAGGTGCACCAACCAAGTCTGTGCAACTCTGGCAGTCACAGCCCAGAAACTCACATAAAGAAGTGACACAGAAATAAACCCCAGTGGTTTTGGTGTGCAGGATGCCCACTGGGGAAATTGCAGTAGGTCTAGAGGAGGACAGGAAGATGATCAGAGGGCTGGAGCACCTCTGCCATGGAGAGTTGGGAATGTTCCACCTGGAGGAGAGAAGACTCCAGGCAGACTTTACTGCAGCCTTTCAATACTTTAAGGGAGCCTGTAAGACAGATGGGGACAAACTTTTTAGCAGGGCCCTGTTGTGAAGACAAGGGGTAATGGTTTTAAACTGAAGGAAGGTTGGTTTAGATTAGATATACAAAAGAAATTGTTTACAATGAGGGTGGTGAAACACAGATACAGGTTGCCCAGAGAGGTGGTGGATGCCCCATCCCTGGAAACATTCCAGATAGGGCTGGATGGGGCTCTGAGAAACTTAATCTGATGGAAGATACATCTGCTTGTTGCAGAGTGGGTGGACTAGGTGAGCTTTAAATGTCCCTTCCAACANCTGTTGTGAAGACAAGGGGTAATGGTTTTAAACTGAAGGAAGGTTGGTTTAGATTAGATATACAAAAGAAATTGTTTACAATGAGGGTGGTGAAACACAGATACAGGTTGCCCAGAGAGGTGGTGGATGCCCCATCCCTGGAAACATTCCAGATAGGGCTGGATGGGGCTCTGAGAAACTTAATCTGATGGAAGATACATCTGCTTGTTGCAGAGTGGGTGGACTAGGTGAGCTTTAAATGTCCCTTCCAACACAAACCATTCTATGATTCTATGAAGTGCTGGCAGACCATAAATCAATTTGTAGCAAACAGCATTTCTGCTACTACTACTTAAAAGCCCCTTGTGTTAATGTAGTAAGCACATGATTAGACAAGGGCAGAAAGATTAGGGAAACACCTTTACTTCTACTGAGGTGAAAGAAAAGTACTGTGAGTGTTTCCATTCACGTTTGCAGAGCACAAAGGGTTTGAAGGCCTTCAAGAATGAGCAAGGTGGTGTCATCCATCTCAAGCTCATGAGAGGGACCCGCTGGGCTTGGTCAGGCACAGAGTGCTCAGTGCCCTGCCCAGCAAAGGTTTGGTCTGTGGCACATTGCTCACCACAGGCACTACCCACACATATGTCTATATTCACTAACATTTTTATTTTTGAATTGATGACCATTTTAATTTCCTTGGAGAGTCCAAAGTTTGTGTCTCTAATGATTACTGGTTTTACTTTAAAGCTACAACAATTATAGTCTCTTAATGAGAGTTTTAATTGGATAGTGAATTAAATACCAGATGATGTTGACTATTCACAGTGGAAATGGAATTCCAGAAGTTTACAATTCTTTAAAATTTTTGTTGTGTTGATTTGAGTTTTATAGTCCCTGTTGTACTTTGTTTCTCTTGGTTGTACATTGATTCCATTACTTTCAACTTTTCAATTTCAAATGACAAAAACCCCATCCATAAACCAGCATATAAAAATTTCTGGAAAAATATACCAAAATGTATGGAAATGTGCATATAAACATACACACAGAACCATGCAGTAGCAGTGAAACAAAATTGCTTGCATAATTGGATCTAAAAGTGGTAGGAAGAAACTTATTAAAAATGAATATCATAGAAATGCAATTAGGAATTTTAAGGGAAAAAAAGCCCTGATTAATTAACTGCAAATTATAAGTATTACTTTGAATTGGGTTGTACAGAACAGGATCAAATTACCAATTATCCTTGCCTGCTTTGTTCAAAGATCATGAATGTGCATTTTAATTTACGCTGGAGAAAGCTAAATATACTTAGAACCAGCATGTAGAATTTTGCAGAAATCGCTGGGGATGAGGGGGGACTCCCCCATTACCATATAAATGACATGCACAGACTTACAAATGACATGCAGGAGATCCAGCCCATATTGTTCCTTAGGATGTCGCCGGCAAATACCGGAAATTAAAATAAAGCTTATATCCTACCAGATAATAAATGTAACCCATACCCCACAAATCCCCATCTACCAAAGATAATTTTGTCTGCTGTTTTTCACTGATTAAGGGTGGCTTTGGAAAAAAAAATACCCTCCTTGTTTCCCCTCTTTATCTGTTGCATTTATTGGCAGGATGGGAGATGGCTCCATTTTTATCTACCCAACAGCTCACAATACCTAATATA
Source organism: Sakesphorus luctuosus (assembly GCA_013396695.1). Lineage (NCBI taxonomy): Eukaryota > Metazoa > Chordata > Aves > Passeriformes > Thamnophilidae > Sakesphorus > Sakesphorus luctuosus. Next base: position 342,981 of record VWZD01012679.1, read on the forward strand.
GATTAATCTTTATTTCCAAGGTCATCATAGCCTGCTCTATCCATAAAACTTCCTACTTGGTATTGGGGACAATTCCTACATTAAAAGAAAAAACCCACAAAAATAACTCACAAAAAACCAAACAAACAAAAAACCCAAAAAAGAAAAAGGGAAAAAGAGGAAGACTCATTATAGCAGCTCCTTTTTCACCAGTATATTTTTACCCCAAAATCCATGACATTAGCAGTGCTGCTGTGTTGAGGTCATGGCTGACCAGTATCTCATTATCCCCTGCAGTGGTCTGGGAACTGGCTGTGGTTGTGTGGGGTGTTTGCTGAGCACCAGGCACAGCCAGGGCACAGGACATACCACGTTGTCAAGTACTTTCCCATCACCAGACTATAAAATGCATGTTTTGAAATGCCTCAAAATGCCTCAGATGGCAAACATCAAATTCCAAAGAAAATTCCATTTACCTTGATGAGTAGAACCAGAAACAGTGAGTTGTACTCTTTGCCATTTATTGTTTATCACTAAAAAAGGTAATTTTCTAAGATATCTAATTCCTGGAGTATTTCGATGTGAGCTGCACTCAGAGATGACAATTTATGTATATATATATATATTGTCCTTTCTTTCTATGACTTCCTTGGATGCCTTTCCTCTTTTCTTGGTAACTTTCCCTCTGGAAAACCCAGCAGCTCAGCTGGCTGAGCACCTTCGCAGCAATGACGCAAGGCTGTGGCAGTGCCCGAGGTGGGTGTTCTTCCCTGCTCCTGTGGGCACAGAAACCTGTGTGTGGGAAGGTTCATGAGGGAGGTAGGCTGCAAATTACTTTTCTGTTTTCTTCCAAGTGATATTTCTCTGTCATTCCCTCCAGCCTGCAGCTATAAATCCCAATTATGCTGTTGGCATGTTGGGTGGGAGGTTTCATCTTTATCACGCATAGGAGGATTCCACCAGGATGTGAAAATACTCAAAGCATGGTTACATCATGATTACACATTTTTTTTTTTTCAGTGTGCAGAGCATTTCTTTAGGAAGGGCTAACAGGATGTCTGGTTTCTCTTTTCCAGATCCATATTACCTAACTGAAAAAGGGACCATGATACACTGCTATCAACATAACCACCAGGCTGGCTAATCGACTGTAAATTATCTTTCTGTGCCCTATGTACTCTTGAGAGATGGTTTAATGTAGTTTTAAGTCCAAATTCATAACTGGTATTAATAATGTATCTGGTGATACATACTTACTAAGGATTCAGTTCTTGGTTCTCAGTGTGATGTAAAGAAATGTAACAGTGTCATACTTGCCCACTAAGGACTGATATGTTTGAAGGAGCCAAATCCACTCCTGGGGAGTCAAGCAACTATATTATGCCTTCTTTCCTTTTTCAAGTGGTCAGCAAAGTACACACACTCTTTCCACTAAGTTAAACTAAAAGCTTAAAATGGAGTAAAGTCAGACTAGAGAAGTGACTTTCCATCTTCAGACCCAATTTAGCTGCTGTTGTCACAAAGGCAAAGGGCTAGTTTCTCCTCTAAACCATATTTCAGCTGTGCTTTCATATATGTATTTTCTCATAGGGGAAAAGAACAAGTCAAACATGGGACAGTGCAGGACAGGGATCACCTCTGGTTATCCCAGGAAAATTATTTTGCTGGAAACAAAGCCAATGCTTTGGGATCTAGTGTTTACTACCAAGCACTTGGTGGACTTGTATTTGTAATTTCTGCACAGTCCAAGCCAATAACTTGTGCAGGTGAACATCACTTCTGGGAGGGGAACAGAAAGGTTGGCTGTTTTAATGCCAGGCCTGGGCTTTGAGCATCCATCAAGTTGCCACCCTCCTCCTCCTCTTCCAGGGAAAGGAGCTGTGCCATGACTGGATTCTGCAGTGGCCTTTTTGAAGACTTAATGGGATAAAGGAAAACAGACTTCTTGGCTTCTCCACTCTTCCTGCAACTTGCCTTCAGCTGAGGTGCCATTCCACAGTGCTGTGCTGAGATCTGCTCACTAAAGGTAATGTTGGGCCTCGGTAATGAGGAGATCATGTACTACAACATGTCCACATGGCAGCTCACACCAGGAGGAAATTGTTACATCTGCACTTCTGTCTCGCTACTCCCACCTCTCACCTGGCACCACATGACCTCTGCTAACAGAGCCAGAACACCACTAGAGTTACCACTTCTCCTTTCTGGGTTTATTATTCTGTCTTGCATAATTTTAAATTCTGCAAAAGCTCTGAAATGTTCCTGATGTGTGTCAAGCTTTCCTGGTTCACTATTTGCCAGGGTAGCATCCAGCTCAAATTATTCTCACTCACAAGGTCAAAATCAGATGCCCAAAATTCATAGGGAAGCTCTTAAACAAAAGATGTTCCATAAGCAACCTTGTGTTGTTCTTAGTCAGGCAAGGTAAATGGGTCATTCCCCAGAGAGAGTTTTAAAAAGGACCTGCATTCCTGAGCGGCAGAAGTGAGTTTCTTGTTCATCTCAGTGGGCTCACTGGATCAATACAAGCAGGATGACAATTTCTCCCACCTTGGCTCCAGGTCTGATGTTTATCAGCAGTGCCCATAAGCCAGATCCCCAGCTCCACAGACGTGCTGAAATGGGGAAATTTACAGGGAAATTCCCAAATCTACTCCCTGCTCCATGGTGCTGGACAACAATCACATCAGTTCCCTGAACCTTCTCCGGATCCTCCCCCATCCTGACATTGTGAGGTATCCCCTGCTGAGAAATCCACTGTTCTGTCAGATGTCAAATATTAGGGAAAAGACATGAGAAGCACAAAAGAATTCTAAGATACCCACATTTAGCTGGAAAATTATTTATCCAGGGTGTCATCATGTATGATATAATCTGGGCAAGAAGTGCTACATCACAGGGCTTTTAGACCCTTATCAAGAGCCTCCACACATATCGGTCTTTGGGCAGTTTCCAGGGTGTTGGGGAAAGAAGGGTAGAGGGGAGGAAGAGAAAAAAACCAAGATAAATTTAAAGCACCATGATTAATCGTTTCCCTCCTCATGTATTTATGCAACTTTGTGCTGTGCCTCCGAGGGGCAGCACAACCTCAGATATCGCATCTGAAATCCTTCAGCTGCTGGGGACATGCTCTTACCTCCTGTCCTATTCTTACCATTTCTAGCCTGCTGGTGATACTCCAGAATAATATATGACAATTTAAGGGTTAGGATGGGTCAGTTCGATAATCAAGTGAAGTTTAATTTTTAAAATGAGATATTGAATCTTTTAAGTCCTCTCCATGCCTACAGTCTGAGGGAGAGACTAGAAAAATCAAAACAAACGCAATAAATACAATGATCTCCAGATAATTCCCATCAAGTAAGATTTATTTTTATGTCTGTTTTCAGACTGCTGCATTCAATTTTAAAAGCACAATAGCATGAAAACATAATGTTTTGCTTTTAGGAGCTGTTTTTCTCCAGTTCTGTTTCTTACCAGTTTCTCAAATCTTTAATCTAGCTATCATGAAAGCCTCCTTTAAAGAATAGCTTTTGATCTGGTCTTATGCAGTAGCTACTGATGGTTATCCCCCCTCCCCCCCCGATGCTTGTGCTTTGTTTTATC
>VWZD01012679.1:348273-483098 GCA_013396695.1 Sakesphorus luctuosus
GGGGAGGGGGGGAAGAGAGAAAAGTCTGAAATTATTTAAAACCAATTAAAAAAATGCATGAAACCCAAGAAAGAAAAATTAGGAACATGTACATAACAACAACAGAAAACAGTAAGATTCCAACTCTAAAGGAAATACAGATGCAGAAGAAAAGGGGATCCATGAGAGATTAGGCTTTTGTAAACCACAGTAAGAAATAAAATTGTAGTCTTCATTTTAAATGATTGTGCTACTGAGAAAACTAAAAAAAAAANTTAAATCAAATACAAGGCAATTATTCAACTTTGAGCAAAAGCAAAACTAATGTAGGAGGCAAATGCTTGTGAGTCATACGTGTAAAAAGGGAAGGGCTGAAGTGATTTGCTCCTATTTTCTGGGATTTGCAAAGCAAGTAAGAGTCCATCAGCCCCTTCACAATGAAGAACAGAAGTAACAGTCTGACAGAGCTGAGGCAGCTTTAACAGCAGACATTTACCTTCTGCTCATAGGGTGCTCCATGGGCTGGAAAGGCTCCTTCTGTCAAAGTCACTTGGGACCAGTCCAGCCTTCCTGCTCAGAGACTTACACAGACACATCTCTCCAGTATGAACCCCTCATGTCACGTGACCAAAACTGAAGGGCTCCTGCCAGGGGTATATGCTAGAGGCAATCCCAAGGACAGGATGAGAACAGCCAGATCTGGGGGTTTGCGCAATGCTCTGCATTTTATTTGATTGCTAAGGGTCTAAGGTGAGACTCTCACCTCAGTTTTGTGTCCTAATTTCTCTCATCTCATCTAAAACCAGGGCAATAATTGTGCCTCAATTTGCCTGTTTCTAAAAAGATGGTAATAATTCCTGTTCTAGCAGGACATTTTTGGCAATTTTATTAATTGGTGCTTGCAAAAAGCATTAAGATCAAGACAGAATAATTGCCTCGGTGGAGGTCATAATTAGACTTGTACCAAGAGATACATCTGAGCGTCATCTGTGAAGCTCATTTAATTTTATTCTTGCATGTCAGCTACAAGTATGTGGGTGCTGCGGAGGGGAGCTGTTCTTACAAAGGCAATCACTGTATTTAGGATGAAGTTCAATCACTTTGTTACACTGACACTGTGCAACGGATGATGAACACACTGGAGACCAGAGAACAGTTCATGATGCAGTGAAGACACAGACCTTGCAGTGGAGCAGGACAGAGCTGGCTGAAGGGAAAGCCAGCGAGGCCACCAGCAATCCCTGCCCTGGGAGCAGAGGCTCTCCTTGGCTGAGGGTCAGCTCACAGGCCAGCACTAATCTGATCAAAAAGGAGATTGTGAAAGCTCATCTGACTCAGACTGTAAAATCATGCTCTTGAATCCTAATAATTTCTACAGCACCCAGTTGTCACGTCATGAGGAATTACAAACTAAAGTTGAGGGGGGAAAGAACAAGCTGACACACTTTTGTGAATCCTAAATCTGGCCACAGACAGAACTTTAAGACTTTCGGTTTAAAAAAACCAATTAAATTTCCATATAGTGTGCCCTAAGAAGTATTTAGTGAAAAAGTAAGTCTCATGTTTCTAAATGTGACAGAAATGGGGATTATGCCACGAAGTAACCCAGAATTATAAAAAATTTTGAGAAAAATCAAAATTAATGCAGAAACTTTGGAGATAATTTCAAGAAGACAGGCCACAGAATGATGGATTTTTGTACTCAAAAAAGTGTATAAATGACATCATTTCATAAAGAGAACTTTTCTTTTTATTCTTTTCTGCAGTCTGCTCACTCTTCCACTGAATATTTTATGTAGCAGCATTTTGAATTAAAATTCAAGTCAAAAACCACACAAACACACCATCAAAGAACCGACTGCACACGCTAATCAAAAGCAGAATAGGATTTCATTTCACATTGCCTCTTTCCAATCAGGATGCTATTTGCATACGACATTTTTTCCAGCAAATCATGCAGATTTCTGGCTGTTTGCAGCTTTCCTTTCGAACCCTGATAAAGTAGCTGCTCCAGCTCTCCACAGTCTTACCACAAGGTGGCAATGTAACCTCCACCTTCCTGCTGAGGAGGTGAGTTGCCTCTGATTTCCTCNGGGGAGGGGGGGAAGAGAGAAAAGTCTGAAATTATTTAAAACCAATTAAAAAAATGCATGAAACCCAAGAAAGAAAAATTAGGAACATGTACATAACAACAACAGAAAACAGTAAGATTCCAACTCTAAAGGAAATACAGATGCAGAAGAAAAGGGGATCCATGAGAGATTAGGCTTTTGTAAACCACAGTAAGAAATAAAATTGTAGTCTTCATTTTAAATGATTGTGCTACTGAGAAAACTAAAAAAAAAAAAAAACACCAAAAAACCAACCCCAAATCTATTTGTTACTACCTTTTGAAATCTGTATGTAGAGATAGTTTGGAGCTAAAATATGATGTAAACCTTTTTTTCTGCATTTTTCAAAACTTGCTGATAATTCTCAGGCTGGACTATAACTATCCCAAGTCTCAGTAGAAGGCATTTTTCTCTGATCCCCAGCCCAGGCATCATACGTTTAAGGCTTAATTGGTTATATGCAAGAATACAGCACCATATAAGTTAGTGAAAACACTCAAAAAGAAAAAAAAGTCTTGAAGCAAAACTCAACAAAGTTTAAGGATCATGTACATTTGTTAGGGGTATCAACTTCTGCTTAACTGTATAATTTTGATATGAATTTCATATGTAAATCAGGGTATTGTATATACTAAATGAGATTGTAATTGTGAATTTTACATCTATGTTTCTGGCACATTTGTATGAATTACAGGAAATATTTTTCAGCTAATAGTTTGGAATTGAAATACTCTGCCCAACAAACTGCAGTGGTCAGCCCTCCCTGTATAATCAGCACCAGTTGAGATGAAGATTAAATCTTTTCTTGATGTAGCTTGCATCCACATAATCAGTACAATTGCAAGGCCATCTCAAGGACCTGGCTACATCACAGGAAATTTTGTGGACAAGAACAGAGCACTTGATAGTTTGCTTTAGTACTGTGATCCTTCCACTCTTATTAAACTATGAAAAAAACTTTAAAAGTGAAAAAGATATTCCTTCTAAATTACAATTAAGGAATTTGCTAAGAAGTATTCAAAATACATATAAATAAATTACAATATTTAGTTCTTAGCAGCATTTTGTGTTCCTGTGCTGTTTAATGTGACTCAAAACAAGAGAATATCTTTTCCCAGTGCAGAGCGACATGTGAGAATTTTCATGGTTTTAAAACTTCTTATGGTTGGAGAACAGGGCACAGCAACTTCTCAGTCACTAAAAAATAAAAAAAAAGNAGCCAGATCTGGGGGTTTGCGCAATGCTCTGCATTTTATTTGATTGCTAAGGGTCTAAGGTGAGACTCTCACCTCAGTTTTGTGTCCTAATTTCTCTCATCTCATCTAAAACCAGGGCAATAATTGTGCCTCAATTTGCCTGTTTCTAAAAAGATGGTAATAATTCCTGTTCTAGCAGGACATTTTTGGCAATTTTATTAATTGGTGCTTGCAAAAAGCATTAAGATCAAGACAGAATAATTGCCTCGGTGGAGGTCATAATTAGACTTGTACCAAGAGATACATCTGAGCGTCATCTGTGAAGCTCATTTAATTTTATTCTTGCATGTCAGCTACAAGTATGTGGGTGCTGCGGAGGGGAGCTGTTCTTACAAAGGCAATCACTGTATTTAGGATGAAGTTCAATCACTTTGTTACACTGACACTGTGCAACGGATGATGAACACACTGGAGACCAGAGAACAGTTCATGATGCAGTGAAGACACAGACCTTGCAGTGGAGCAGGACAGAGCTGGCTGAAGGGAAAGCCAGCGAGGCCACCAGCAATCCCTGCCCTGGGAGCAGAGGCTCTCCTTGGCTGAGGGTCAGCTCACAGGCCAGCACTAATCTGATCAAAAAGGAGATTGTGAAAGCTCATCTGACTCAGACTGTAAAATCATGCTCTTGAATCCTAATAATTTCTACAGCACCCAGTTGTCACGTCATGAGGAATTACAAACTAAAGTTGAGGGGGGAAAGAACAAGCTGACACACTTTTGTGAATCCTAAATCTGGCCACAGACAGAACTTTAAGACTTTCGGTTTAAAAAAACCAATTAAATTTCCATATAGTGTGCCCTAAGAAGTATTTAGTGAAAAAGTAAGTCTCATGTTTCTAAATGTGACAGAAATGGGGATTATGCCACGAAGTAACCCAGAATTATAAAAAATTTTGAGAAAAATCAAAATTAATGCAGAAACTTTGGAGATAATTTCAAGAAGACAGGCCACAGAATGATGGATTTTTGTACTCAAAAAAGTGTATAAATGACATCATTTCATAAAGAGAACTTTTCTTTTTATTCTTTTCTGCAGTCTGCTCACTCTTCCACTGAATATTTTATGTAGCAGCATTTTGAATTAAAATTCAAGTCAAAAACCACACAAACACACCATCAAAGAACCGACTGCACACGCTAATCAAAAGCAGAATAGGATTTCATTTCACATTGCCTCTTTCCAATCAGGATGCTATTTGCATACGACATTTTTTCCAGCAAATCATGCAGATTTCTGGCTGTTTGCAGCTTTCCTTTCGAACCCTGATAAAGTAGCTGCTCCAGCTCTCCACAGTCTTACCACAAGGTGGCAATGTAACCTCCACCTTCCTGCTGAGGAGGTGAGTTGCCTCTGATTTCCTCCTTCATTACTTCTTATTCACTCTAATTATCATATTTGTAGGTGGCAATTACAGTCTTCTGAGTTTCTGCTTTCCATTTCCTCTATAAATTTAATAGAGGCTTGTTGGGTTTATTTTTCAAATAAACTCTGCAACATTTCTAAGGACATTAAACCCTGTAATATAAGAGTTTTTCTTTCAGTTAATGCAATATTGTATGTTTCTCTGATCTCTAATGAAGTTTTGAGGACCACTCTGGAATTATTGCCTTTTGCAACTAACATTCATTTGTCCTTCTGTTTTAACCCCTTCCTTCCTAGGTAGTACCTCTCCTGTGTTGCTTTTGTTGCCNCTTTTGAAATCTGTATGTAGAGATAGTTTGGAGCTAAAATATGATGTAAACCTTTTTTTCTGCATTTTTCAAAACTTGCTGATAATTCTCAGGCTGGACTATAACTATCCCAAGTCTCAGTAGAAGGCATTTTTCTCTGATCCCCAGCCCAGGCATCATACGTTTAAGGCTTAATTGGTTATATGCAAGAATACAGCACCATATAAGTTAGTGAAAACACTCAAAAAGAAAAAAAAGTCTTGAAGCAAAACTCAACAAAGTTTAAGGATCATGTACATTTGTTAGGGGTATCAACTTCTGCTTAACTGTATAATTTTGATATGAATTTCATATGTAAATCAGGGTATTGTATATACTAAATGAGATTGTAATTGTGAATTTTACATCTATGTTTCTGGCACATTTGTATGAATTACAGGAAATATTTTTCAGCTAATAGTTTGGAATTGAAATACTCTGCCCAACAAACTGCAGTGGTCAGCCCTCCCTGTATAATCAGCACCAGTTGAGATGAAGATTAAATCTTTTCTTGATGTAGCTTGCATCCACATAATCAGTACAATTGCAAGGCCATCTCAAGGACCTGGCTACATCACAGGAAATTTTGTGGACAAGAACAGAGCACTTGATAGTTTGCTTTAGTACTGTGATCCTTCCACTCTTATTAAACTATGAAAAAAACTTTAAAAGTGAAAAAGATATTCCTTCTAAATTACAATTAAGGAATTTGCTAAGAAGTATTCAAAATACATATAAATAAATTACAATATTTAGTTCTTAGCAGCATTTTGTGTTCCTGTGCTGTTTAATGTGACTCAAAACAAGAGAATATCTTTTCCCAGTGCAGAGCGACATGTGAGAATTTTCATGGTTTTAAAACTTCTTATGGTTGGAGAACAGGGCACAGCAACTTCTCAGTCACTAAAAAATAAAAAAAAAGAAAAAAAAAGAAAGAAAAAAGGTATTCTAGTCATAGTTTTCTGGTACACAAACAGCAGCTTGTCAAGCCAGGAGCACAAACTGGCTGAAAGTGTGATCATTCAGCACCAGGATGACAAGATGACACAGGTGAACATAGAAATGACTGTGATCCCTTTAGAAGAAGAGAACTGGGAAAAATGGCAGCAAATCCTGCTCTACATGACACAGCTGTGCTGTAGAAATAATTTGCAAAGTAGGAAACCCATCTTGAAATGGATGGAGTGGAAAGCAGGCGAAGAGGACAGGCAACACATAACTGGTCAGCACTGTTCTTGTTGGAGGCTGCAGATCTGAGCAGATGTCACAACATTGGTTTATTCCTCAGTCTTATGTCTGGTGCTGTATCTGGCTCTGCTTTGGTGGGTAATGAACCCTGGCACGATACCTATCACCTCATGTCCAGACCCTCACAAATCCCAGTGGGTATGGGCAAGGACTGCAGGGAGGCAGAGTAGGGTGAAGGTCAGAGCAGCACCTGCTTTTGTTTGCCATGGATTTGAAGAAGAACCTCTCGCACATGTTACAGTGTTGCTTGTTCCCTGCAGTCCTCATCCCAGGATGGGACTGAAGGTTTCTGCCCTCCTGGATTCAGTCCCTGCTGTGTCACTGGCTGCTGTGCACACATATGTGGTGTTTGCAGGCACATGGCATTCCCAGCCTGCCACACATATTTTACTGCTTAACCATCCAAAAGTTTTAATATCATCTTTAAAATATGCTATTTCCCCCACTTTTCTAATTACCATTAACTCCATGGCATAGTTTCCCCTTAGACCTGTACCCACTGAAGACTGGAAAGCAGCTGGTGCAGAAGCTACGCCATATGGTAGTTACTTATAGCAACATAAACTAATTGAGTGTTGAGGGTGATATAATCCCTGGGTGCTTTATCTTTTAGAAACTGCTGGTATATCAATCTGATCACTTTAATGATCTTCTCTAGTTCTCCAGTTTTCCCAATCCAGAGCAAAATCCAGATAGAATCGCCTCCATGTCCTGGTTGGTATCACCATTGGGCTTCTTTGCCTCATTTGAAAAATACCTTGAACTGTAACACTCACATCCCTCATGTACTAAAGATCTGAGGTCCAGTGGAGAGCTGGTAGCTCAAAACACTGGTGGTAAAAACGGTCTTGTTTTCCCAGTACCAGGATCTGAGCATGTTGGTTGTCATGCCTCATGCAATGGCAAGCACATGCAGCACAGGAATACTGAAGGTCGTTTTTCACATATAAAGATTTAACCTCTTGCCTGTTCTGTGGAAACAGCAAACTTGAGCTCTGGGGGTGCATCCCTGATCCCCAGTCAGCCCTTGGCAGTGATTCACCCATTGTATTTCACATGGCTTTACTGCTCTTAACCACTGGCTCACTATGACCTCTGACTGCTTAAAGCTGGCATCAGGATTTGGACTTGTGGTATTTTAACTCCTCTTCAACTTGGTTCTTATTTTTTTTTCTTTTCAGCTTGGTTCTTTGAAGGTTTTTTTTTGGCTTTTTTTTTTTGTTTGTTTTGTTTTTTCTTTTTGGGGAAGGTTTTTTTTTTATTACGGGAGCTGACGTACACAAATTATAAGCTGACTTGTGTCATCATTTTGGATATTCTTTTGATTTCCCTGCTATTATACAACAACAGACAGGCCAACTCTGAGAGATAATTACGTATCTCAGCAGAATTTTCATCCCTTTCATGTAGCTTCCACTCATTCTAATTTCGACAGAGCACATTCATTTTTGCTTTTTTTTTTTATTTCTTAAGGCAGATACTCTTTATTCAAGCCAGGAAGCAGTGAGACAAAGAGGACAGCTATTTCAGCAGCCTGTAGCTTTTCCACTGGTCTCTGAATTTCCATAAGCAAGGCTGTACCAAGGAAGAACCTGTGCATCAAGAAAAAAACCTAGAGAACATTATTTTTTCAGGTAAAATTGATGGAATTATGCACTAACATAAAATTTCTATGGCTATCTTTCCATTTCATTGTTCCTTCTACCTTTTTAATCACTTATTGATTGCAGCAGTTTAAAAACATAAAGTTTGCTTACTTTCTTTAAAATATGTGTTTCAAATAAAAGTACTTGGACACTCTCAGAAGAAGAAAACAGCCAGTTTTCCTCAGGGGAGTAATAATGCACATATAAATGTATCATAACAGAGCGCTCCATTCCCTACACCCATCTTGTATAAGCAGTTTATGTGTATTTACCCTGTTTTAGATACAAACAGGTATTCTGTAAACTCTGAAGGGATATTTCAAGAGCTCTTACAGTGACTTGTAATTGTAGAGCCAAGATGTCAAAGTGCAAAGATATCAGAAAAAGCCATCAAAACTAGATATAAAATCACAACATTTTAGATCCAAAAGAAGACCAAAGAAATCATCTAATCCTCCCAGTGCACTGAAATAGGATTGATGTTTATCTCAAAAAACCATGACAAAAATCTAATTCACTCTTAAAAATCCCCCTGGACAGAGGTCCCAGCAGTATCCCTGGGCAACATGCCCTAACAGCCATATTCCCCCCCAGTAATATTGTACATAGATTTGTACAAATTAACTCAACTCTTTTAATCTCTTACAACATTCTACAGCCTGGAAGACTCTTACATGTGTCACAGGCCCTGGGCTCAATTCTATCAGCATGGAAATGATGCATTTCTGTTTTACTTTCAGTGAACCTGATCACCCAAATATATTCTGTATGTTTTATCCTGTTAAATCACAGATATGATTCTATGGAGGAAAAGCATAGCTCTCAAATTTAACTGAATTTGAAAATACTCTCTAACATTCCACTCTTTGTTTTTTGGGAATAATATAAGTTAAAGATATTTCCTTTGAAACCCTGATGGTGGATGTAAAGCATGGATGTTACAGCATTCAGCATCCTGGTGCAGATTTAGAGCACCAGTATTAGCTTTCATGGAGTTATTCCAGACTTCAACTTAGCATGGCATAGGTCAAAATATGTTCTGCAATATTGAAAGTGCTAGTATACTAATTAGTTATTTAAAATACCAGCATAATCAGAAAATGAGGACACAGATCTCCAATAGACAATTTAATCCAAGGCCTCTGCAATGAAATTGGTGCAGAGAAAACCACAATAGCTCTGTTATATGCCTTATAATACATCATTTTTTGGAAATACTTGACTCAAGGGAAAGAATACTTATTTTGTGATACCTACCAGATCTTCAGGGCAAACAAAATCAACTTCACTCACTGAACACCTCTTAAGGTCCTGGCAGCTACTTCCTGACCAGTGACATCAGGATGACAACTGTCTTCCTTCCACTGCCCCAAGGAGATCACTGACCACAATAAACAACATTCTGTTTTCCTTCCAAAAGCCATCCCGAAGCCTGAATGATGATGATCCAAAAATTAGAAGATGACAGGTGTTGGTTTTGGCCAGCAGCCTCCCTCCAGACAACCTTCTGCAGTAAAGGAAGGTTAAAGACTGGGCTAGAGCTGGCAAGGTTTCTTGTGGTGCAGTGCTTGACTTTGAAGCCAGTTCAGATAGCAGCATATTTTAAGTTTTCAGGAGCTTGCTGATTTCTAGGCAGGCATTCACAATGTGCATTGCAACTGGTTTGATTTTTCCCTGACCTTTGCCAACTGAGAAGGGCCAGAAGCCTGTTCTGGTGATGAAATCTGTAATGTGATCTTGTCTGGGACGGGGGAACCCCCAGCAACGCAAGAAGGGGAGAGAATTTCTACCAAACTTTTCATGACATTATCTAGTGAAATTTAAGACTCTCTTTTGTTCTGCTTTAACATGAATAAAACAAAATAAAGTTGCATCTATTTAATTTTCCTTGCAACAGAATTATGTACGGTGGAAAACACCCACTTCAAACACATGGCTGAGGTCAAGAGCTGCTCTTCATTCTTATTTTAACTGCAAACAAACTGAGCAGATTTTATGCCCACTTGGTGTAAATGGGCATGCAAACAAAGGTGCACAAAAATCCAGTCACCTTCAATAGGCAGTTAATAATGGCTAACTGGGACTTGTACAGCCCCAAGTGCTACACAGGAGCTGCATGTACTGAATGAGCAACATTGAATGGCGTCCAATACGCAAAACAGAGAAAAACTAGTTATTTTAGTATGGTGAAAATGTCACTGGAGCACCACACTGTTTTTGCTACTTTTCCTGAACAATCACATAGATAAGGGAAAAAGTTTCATGCAGCTTCCTCAGAAATCCTGAAAAACATCAGTAAATACTTGAGGGCAAACTAACAGGTTTTAGATTTGAAGTGCATTTGTGGCCCTATCTGATGCCATTTCCCAGTTCAAAGTGTTTCCCAAATTCCCTTTACCCCATACGGCTATGTAGAATTGCAAAATTATCCACGTCAATGCAATATTTTCTTTGTGACTGAAAATATGAAAGTTCTTAAAAACAAATTAAAATCTGTATTTTCTGTCCCAATGATTCCGCAGGTATCTTGTCAAAAAGGAACCATTCATAGTCCCATTAGAGCTTTTAACCGTCTGGAGCACTGGCTTTTGCATGGAAAGAGATTTATTTATCCAGAGTATCTTAAGAAATACAGTGATGACTCAGTCCAATTCTTCATGTCATCCTCCCCCACCAGGTCTTGGAGCTACTAATTACTGGAAAGGTTAGCCCTGACGCTGAAATATTAGGATATGTCATCTCCCTCTTTGGTGGCACTGAACAGGAACTTCAGGAGATACTTGCTTTCAGCCTAGTTATGAATGTCCCTTTTCAAATTCAGCTGTAATTTGATCCTCAAAGTTCCTGTTCCCAAGCAGAAGTTCAGCATTCTCATATCACACAATGGAGCACACCACGAAATTAGTTAAGGCACTGCTTCAGCAGACTTACTGAGCATTTTCCCAGTACTGAGACCACTTCCAGAGTCCCAGAATTAATACTTCTAAACTTAAGAAATATGTCTACTTAACTTGCTTGAAATACTATAAGCATAAAAGACACTGTTCAAAATAACTGATATTTGATTTGGCAGCTCCTACCAGGCGCTGCTCTTCTGAGAGTCATATATGTTCTAAATATACCCTCTGATATTTTTTGTGAGATGCTGATTAAATTATGGAGCAGATTTTTCTTTATTACTGTGTTCTCTTTCCTCTCTTTATAAAGTCCATGAAGGGAACAGAAGCACTATTAGCATGAATCAGCCAGCAGCTTTGGAGTTGTAGTTCCCACAAGCTCAGAGAGAGTTTCAGGGAAACGTATGCGAGGGGAAATTGGGACCCTTTACTAGATCTTGCAGCAAAAAATTCTGCAGTTTCATTGTCTTAGTGATGACATCCTGGCCTCTCCCACCAGGTGTCACTGCAAAGTCACGTAAGAGGATCTGTTGGCGATCACACAAGACTCAGACAAAATGAAGATTAATAAGGCATAGGAATCATCTCTGAAAAAGAGTCTTTTTTCCACCCTCCTCTTGGCTCCTCGCCAAAAATAAAGCACAGCAATGTCACTGTGCATTAAGCTCAACAAAGCAGAGGATCAGTTTTAAATGATGGCTGTGTATAGCTCATATTGTGTAAGGGTTTTAAACGTGTGTCATGGGAGCTGAGGCTGGGGCTTCACTGCCAGATGTAGTTCTTCCTGTGACATGAAGGTGAGGAGATGTCCAGGTGAGGTGCCACAGCCATGGTGTTGGGACTAAGTCTGGAACAGGGATGCTCTCTCTGAATAATCTTTAGATTTAGAGACTTCCAGGGCAAACCCTTCTGATTCTCCAGCAGTGTCATGAGATGAAGAAGTAACTCATATGCAATTCTTACTTTTGCAACCAAAATCCTTAAAACTCAAAAATATGTCCCACAGACCACGCTGCAAAATACTTTTGAAGGTTTTTTTTTTAGTTTCTACTCCTGCAACTAAGGTCACATGCAACAAAACACAAAGGAAACCCCTCAGTTTCCCATTTTATGGATGCAACAGGACCACCTATAGGTGAAAATCCTTCCTTCCCCTGCCACCAGTGGCAACAGCACACACACCACTGTGCCACATGCTGCTCCCCCATGATTTCCGAGCACACAAGCACAGACACAGCAGTAAAGCACAGCTCTAGAAGTTATCTACCTATATCTATGAACACAGACTTGCTCAGAAAAGATCACACCAGGACTTCATAGCAATGCTATCCCAGAGAAGGTCCCTGTCTTGATAAAAGGACCTTGAATTACCCTCTGGGGTGTTCCTGGTCTGGCAGCAATGTGCTAGTATGGAGAGAAGTCCTCCTGCCCTGTTCTCCAGGATTCAGCATCACACAATCTCAGACTCAGTGAACTTCCAAAGTGCAGCCCAGGGACACCTCAGTCTTCTCTTTGTCACTTAACAGGATCACAGAAGTGACCTCCATCAGACCACCTTGCTGCCACCCTTCCTCACAACATCTGAACAGCTTCTCCAAGTGCTTGGTGGCAAGCGAAGATACTTTAATTACACTATGAGAGAATTAATTTCTGTGAAAGAATGCCCTAAATGAAGTGTTTCAATGAAATTAATTTTACCTGCACTTTACTTCTTAAATGTACATTACTTAAAAAAATTACTATTTATGTAAAGAATATGTAAATTCTCTTACCATATTGCTTTGGAAGTACTTTGTTCTACACCAGCACTTGTTTTAAAATTATCTTTAAGACTCGTTGCTAAAACTTATTCTCAAACCAACAACAATCATACAGCAAAGTGAAATAAAAACCACTCTGTGCTGCTGCTATGCATTTAAATGTGTAGCTGATTTCAGCTGCAGAACTTTAAACGCTCTTTTATAGGATATTACTCCATTTTAATGTAAGCATCTATCAGGCACACCTCTGAAAATGTTAAGTCAGACTATGAAAACATTGTCAATGCTTATTTTAGTAATAAACCCCATGTTTAATCTATGCTTTCATGTTACAGTAATCTATGTATCAATCTATAACCTTCCAGCTAAATGCACTAAGTAGATTAAGCTCTGATTGATTTGAAATGTTTTTCACTACATTATCAAAAGTCTACAGATCAGCATAAATACCTCTAAGAAATTTTTTCCCCTTTGGCAGATTTACAAAAGCAGAGCTTAACTTGAATTGAAATGAACTTCTGCATTTTTCCAGGGCAAAAAGCCTGTCAAATCTACTCTAGATGTGCTCTGCTTCTGGACTTAGTAAAAACCTGTGATTTATAGTACAGTGCATCTATTCTGTCGTGACAAAAGCAATGACATATGAGGAAAAGTGTTCCTTCTGGATCTACCATTCATATGAAGTGTCAGGAGTTACCCCAAAGGGTGGCATTGCTGAGATTGCCATTTTCACAGTGAGGTGTGAAAAAAGCTCTCAGAAAGGGGAGGGAGGTCGTTGTTTTTGTGCTCCTGCTACATACAATAAAAGACATTAAAAATCAGCTTCTGCAAGTAGAAAAAACCAAGTTTCATTATTTTCTGTGCTGGGTTTAGGGAAAGTGAGAGGCAGGTTGTGAGCTGTCACAGTAACCCGGAGGTGGAGGCTCGGCTGTCGCTGCCAGCGGTCATGAACTTCAGCAACAAAAAGAGCATGTGAGGAAGAGGAGTGTGCTGAACTCTCTGTGATCCCATTTCTCGCAGCTCCTTTGCAGACTATGCTGGAGATGGCTGCACAGATGGAACCAGATTTCTACATATGCTCAGCATCCATCCCGGTGGCTCACTGAGACGACAGCAGTGCAAACAAACATGGGCCTGAGCATCCCACCCAGCTCTGTTAGGGAGGTGGGGAAGGCACATCTATAAACGACAGTGTGAGAAGAGGAAAAATAGTCCTGAGGTGGTAAATTTCAGTCTTTGCCCAGTTTTGAGGCACTTCAAGACAGGTAGGTATGGATTTAAAATGTTGTTCCACTTTATCCCTGTGAAGAGGTGGCACCCAAGAAAAGGAGAGAATTTGGAATAACAAAGGTGCTGGGAATAGTGTGTTGGCAGAGCATCCCAGCTGCTGCCAGGGAAAGGCTTCAGCCCCATTGACAACGATGCCTGAATTCCCATGGACTCCAATGGGGAAGTGTCACTCATCTCTCAAGGGTCCTTATCCATTCTCGACTATGCAATACCCAGCTTCTTCTGGGATCCTGCTCCATCCTTCCATGCATGTAGACAGCTGGCACCTGAACACAGTAGATCCATTTGACATTGCTGCCATAAGTCCTCAGTCCTGATGCCAGTCCCAGGCTTACCTCCATGAGGATTGTACAGGTGATGTGGTGCAAGAGGAGGAGTTCAGCTCACACAGTTCAGCTCTGTATTTCATATTGGATTCTGCACTTCATTACTTGGGAACTTTTATATGTTATGTTTTCCAGTAGTAGGACCTTCTACACATTGCTTGTGAAGTAAGGAAATCATTTAGTTCAATATAAACTGGGTTTGGACACAAACTGACATTTCCAAAGGGGTGCTAGATCCTAATTTCTTCAAAACATACTCCCAGTGAATAGCAGATTCAGTCATACTAATCTGCTTGTGCCTCACAGAAAGGTTACAGAACCTGGCTTGGAATAATCAGATTGTATTTGATCATAAATTCATTTCTTAGTACATTAACATAAAGTTAACAAGCAAATTCATTATAAAGGACAAACCGGAAAGTCAATGTCAGCCAAGAAATAGCCTGAGCAATCCCATAATTGAATAAAAATGTGTGTCAGCAAAACAAGTGTCATCATGGGCTTGCTGGTGTGCTTGCAGTTCACAGGCTTGACAATCTCCTCTCAGCGTGGGGCTATGTGTGAGACTCTATGAGAAAACCTTATGTACTAAATGATGTTTATCAGCAAAATACAGGCAGTAGTAGCCACATTTGACCTACAGAGTCAAACAGGCTTCACAACTTCAGCAGCTAATTAATACATAAAGAAAAGCAAAAGAAAATGAGCGTTTTGTAGCTTATTAGCCACTCTTCTCGTGTCCTTCACAAAGACGACATTTACTTGTAAATATTCTATGGTAAACTGTAAACAGATAGTTAAATATCAAAAGTAATAAACTGCTATCAGATTTTTCCATGGATGTGTTTGATGAATTTGTACACTGATTTATGGAATCAGCTTCTTAGGGAGTGGTAAATAAAGTAATTTATTTTAATTCCCTCATTTTTGGGTTAAACTGTCCCAGTTTAGCTGTGATACAGAGGAATTTAAGGAGCAATTAAAAATTTTACATCAATTAATGGCTAATGACATTTTTTAACCTATTCTGTTCTGTTAAGCCTCAAGAAAACTGGAAGCAGCCAATAGAACACAGTTAAAAGATGTATCTGGAAACTTTCTCTCCACAGAGGTAAGAAATTCTTGGGACTATGATGGGAGCCATAGGAAAAAGTGTGACTTTAAAGGGAAACTGTATCAGAGGAGAGAGACACTGCCAGGTCCAAACTCCAGGATCCTTATGAGAAGGAACTGCCCTCAGCAGCAGTCAGCAACAGAGAGGGATGCATATTGTGTGCTTGTTATACATATGCATATATTAAAAGTTTAATTCTGATACAGTATTAGTTTCAAAGCCCAAAAGAACTGGGGATACCAGGAATCCTTTCCTAAGCTATGGAGCAGGTAAGATCACTTTGCAAGCTCACAGACATCTAAATGGCCATTCTCCAGTTGAAAGGATCAAAGTAAAGCAGTGCTCCCGAGATGACCCTTTAGCCCATCAGGTTCATTTTCAAGGGAAAGAAGCCAATTACTGCAAGAACCTGTCTGATTTTAGAACTTTTTTAAGTAGCAAGATCTGAGCAGCTTCCAGGGCCTGCCTAGTGCTGTGGAAAACAGCTAATCAAGTAAAATGGTTTCCTTGCTTCTTCCCTTACAATACAACCTCTTTCCCTCCCCATTTCTGTCCTTTTCTGTGACTTGAAAACTGGAACATCTATGAGTGATTGCAGGTGCCATTAAATAATGAAGCAGTTCTGTTCATTAAAACTCAGTGATTTATTACCTTTGGACTAAGGGAAAGAAAACACCCTGAAAACAGAATTCTTACATCATTTCACATTATTTTCAGTCCAGCACATCAGGCAACTGTTAGAATAGCAGATTTTCAGCTCTATGGTCCACCAGTCCCCAAGAATGCAATGCTGGATGTCTAATTCCAGACAGTTCTGTAAATCTAGAGTGTAACTTAAGCTCATAACTAACTGCTGCCCTAAATGTCATGTCCTACCTTCGTACAGCCAGTCGCTGAGCCCATTGAAAATAACACCTTCCTTTCCTGTGGAGACCACTCGGATGGCTTGTTTCCCCACATGAGCACAGTAATAGATGTTATTCTCAAAGATAAATATCTGATTTGAAGGGAAAAAAGAAAAAGAGAACAGCATTAAGCAGTGGCTCCATTATAAAATGTTGCATTTTGCTTTTACAATAATTGGCAGTACAAAATAACATATCACATTTTTATAGCATCTTTTGTCCAAAAAGGATTTCCACAGCTTGCTTCCAATGCCATCAGCTAATAGAAAGATGCTAATTTTCAACAAAGTGAAGCCTTGGTGCTTTGATACAAGTTTTATTTTCTCACTCCTGTCTTTGTTTCAGAAATTGAGCAGTGCAGTTAAAAGGCGTGAGATGAATGCCATTGCTCAGGATGTTGAAAAAGTCGTCCAGGATACAGCAGCACTTTGCAGAACTGATGCTGATGCTACATGGGGACTGAACTGGCTACTGAAAATGGCTTCTTGCTTGTTTCCAACTACTCCTGCTTCCTTAAAATACAGCTGTCAATCTTTTAAATAAATCTGAATCTATTTATTAATGCAGATTCAATGAGACAACATTTGCTATGGGATAAGTACAGTCTATGTGACTGTACCACGTTGGCCAACCAAGCATGAAGAGTTTGGTGTTTTGGCTGGGGAGCAGGAGCTCATGCTCCAAGGACACAAAGGGGTGTGCTAGACCTCCCCAGTCCTCAGGCCACCTTTCTCCAGGAGCCAGGGTGGATGGGACAAAGACCACAGGGACTCACCTCCCTGCCAGCATGAATGCAGATGCCTAGAACCTCCAGCCCATCTTTAGAAACCTCCCCACTCCTGTTGCAAGAGTCTAGTGGATTCAGGTTGCTGAAAGATTACATTATCAAAATGTCATGGGATTTCACAGCTCCTTGGGAAGTCAAGAACAGGCTCACACCAAGGATGGCCATTGGGTAACTCTGCCTGCCTCTACAAACACCTCCTCACAGAGCTGATGCTGTCTGAGGGAAAACAAATATATCTCAGAGAAGAATTTAAAAATATAAAATTCTTATCAATCTTAAAAATTTCAGTCCAAGATTGTTAGGAAAACCATGTAACATAAGACCCCTAAATAAGTTCCCTATATTTTTTAAAGCCAATTTTTTGAGAGGTTGGGATCTACTGCTGTGAGAATACTCCTGTGAATCACAGTCTCTGCTGAGGTGTTTAAATGCTGATCAGCAAGCAAGATTTTAGCCAGTCATTATTAAAACTATTGGTCCATGGCATGAGTCTTTATAATGTGGTTAAACGCTTTGTTCTGTGTTTTGCTGTCATCGATGACACATTTCCTGTCCCCTCACTCCAAAGTGAACTGCATCCTACTCTAAATGGAATCATAGAATCACAGAATCATTGAAGTTGGAAAAGACTCCTAAGATCTTTCAGGTCCCTTCCAATGCCAACCACTCTATGATTCTGCAATTCTACGATCGAGTCCAACTTTTAACCAAGCACTGCCAAGTCCACCACTAAACCATGTCCCTCAGTGCTGCATCTACACATCCTTCAAATACCTCCAGGGATGGTGACTTCACCACTGCCTCAAGTGGCTTGCTCCAATGCTTGACAACCAATTCAGTGAAGGAATTGATCCTAATATACAATCTAAACCTCCCTGGCACAACTTGAGGCCATGTCCCCTTGACTTTTCACTTCTTCCTTGGGAGACCGATTGCCACCTGGCTACCACCTCCTTTCAGGTAGTTGAGGAAAGGTTTCTCTTCAGCTTCCTTTTCTCCGGGGTAAACAATCCCAGCTCCCTCAGCTGTTCCTCATAAGATTTGAGCTCTAGTCCCTTTGCCAGCTCCATTGCCCTTCTCTGGACACACTCCAGCACCTCAATGTCTTTNCTGCCCTTCTCTGGACACACTCCAGCACCTCAAAGTCTTGTACTGAGGGGCCCAGAACTGGACACAGGATTTGAGGTGTGGCCTCACTTGTGCTGAGTGCAGGGGGACAATCATTTTCCTGTTCCTGCTGGCCACACTATTTCTGATACAGGCCAGGATGCCATCAGCCTGCGTTTCCACCTGGGCACACACTGGCTCATGTTCAGCCAATGTTGACCAGCACCCTTCGGTCCTTTCCCATTGGACAGCTTTCCAGCCACTCTTCCCCCAAACTGTAGGGCTGCAGGGGGTTGTTGTGACCCACACAGAGGACCTGACACTTGACCTTGTTGAACCTCATACAGTCATCTCTTCTTATAGATGGGCACCACATTTGCTGACCTCCTGTCAATTTGGACCTCCCCAGTTAGCCATGACTTCTGGTAAATGATGGAAAGTGTCTCAGTGAGCACTTCTCCTGGTTCCCTCTGTACCCTTGGGTGGTTCCCTGTGGACTTGTGTGTGTCTAAGAGGTATAGCAGGTCACCAACCATTCCCCTTGGATTTTGGGGGCTTCGTTCTGCTACCCATTTCTGTCTTTGAAATATTTTGAAACTGTATTCAGACTGCAAAGATGTACTGAACAGGGTATCAGAAAGACACCCTGAAAGATGAACTGTTAATATAATTCAGTAGACAGTTATAGATCAGTTTTCATACACTTGAAGATATCAGAATAAATGTTATGCATCTTTTCCATGATATTAGAATGCAATTTCTTGTGTCATGAAAAGAAAAAATTGGGAAAAATATTTGCTTTCAGCTTCTGTTTCACATCCTATTACAGTATATGTTTCACCTAAAGATGAGCTGGAAAGATTCCAGAAGAAAGTATAGATCCTAATTTAATTTTGGCAGCAGTTAAAGTGAGTTTGGCTAAGGGTAAGAATTATGACTAAAACTGTAGCTTGCTCTTCTTCCTTGTAAACTAAGAGGAGCTTCACTCAATTCATAGGTTTTGAAAGTAAAAAAAAAAAACCTTTGTGAATGATACTACATTATCCTTGATTTTTAGTAAACAGAGGAGCCAGGTAAGAGATTCCAAGTAAAAAATGTTGTGTTAGCTAGTCTGCATATAGGAGGGTTGCTGAGGATGAAATATAAATAACAATCAAGAGGACTAAGTAGGATAACATACTTTGGACCCAAATAAATCCAAATCTCTGTGTCTGAGTGCTAAATGTGTGTGTGGTGCTTGGGTGGGAGCTCTTCTGTGATAGGCACACAATCAAGTGGAGTTATCAAGTGATGTAAACCCTTGCCTTGCCCAGATTCTTCCAGCAAAAGAAGGTTTTGGAAGTATTTTGTACTGTATTAAATTTTATATGAGTTTACATGAAAATAAAGAAGGTGGATTGACAACCTGTTCCTGCCCTTCCCTTTGTAAAGCATTGCAATATTTTCCAGTTCACTGTTTTGTCTTTCAAAGCTTCATTGCACTAATCAGGCTGCTTGAGGTATCTGGTACCTGCAATGGAAAAGTAATACAGTGCTCTGACTTCAAACTGTCTCCCACATAATTCAGAGCCACACTGCAGCACCTCATAGAGAATTTAAAATTATCCTCCTAACTACAGTGCCTTGTACCCTAAAAATGTCAACCATAATCAAGATAAAAGATAACTGAAGCAGCACAAGGAAGATTTCTGTGTAATGTATCTTATAAATTAAGAAAAAGCTTTTGAACTTCCTGTTATTCATCAAGAATGAAATGTCTTTGGATTACTTCACATTCTGGGTTAGTAAGATATTTCATGATATTATGAAATACCTATATAGTATTTTTTACTGTTTTGATTTTATGACATCAAAGCAGTGCTCTCTTATCAAATGATCAAACCTGTCAGCTAATTAGAGGGTAAGAAACTTCAGTGAAGAAAAATAATAAAAATATGTACAGACACCGTTTTTACATTTTTTAATGCTCACTTTACATAGCATTTCTAGTCAAATGTAAAACGATGACAGACAGGGTCAAGCTCAGTTTTATGCCTCTGTACAGGAGATAAAGACCAGGGAAGTAAGAATGGAAACATCAATACATTGAAGAAACAGAAATTGTTAACTTCATAGAATAAACTAGGAAGACTTAAGTTCTACACGATACTGGACAGGACACACTAAAAAGGAAAATTCTCCTTTCAAAAAAGGAAAACCTAAGAAACTTAGAATATTTTTTCTATATGAAATCAGAACTAACCCATGGAACTCCTTGCCACTGGATCTAACAAAAGACAAGAACTTCCTTCTCTTCCTGCTGGATGTTATAACAGATGCTCAAAAGATTAAACACTTAACAAAAATAACTAGAACATCTGAGGGGATTAAGATAAAGTTTGGGAGGTTTTAAATGCATTCACTTAATCCCAGGGTAATAAAAATCAATGGGGATTTTACTGTTGGCTTTATGTGGCTCAGGATGTCACCTAAACTTTCGCATATAACCCCTCTAGCCTCAGGTATCAACACATCACTAATTCCTGTGGTCTGGGAAGAAACTTCTGTCTGTTTGTAGCTTCTGTTAGAACTGATTACTTCAAACTATTTGACATCCTTGTGTGACACATCTGTTGGAGAAAAAATATTAGACTGATTGGACCACAAGCCTGAGATGGGAAGAGAAGTTAAAGATTGAGTATCCAGTAGGATAAATTTAACAGTAAGGTAAGTATTTGAACTAACAACAAATTAAACTTAATTCACTTCAAACATGCAAAAGCCTTAATGACACTGATTGATTTAAGGAGGATTTGTTTAAAATGTTTTTGCAACTGCTTAAGGGCTTCTAAAATAGAGCTCTCTACCAAACTGACCTAGAGTGGCATTAAGTAATTATGCTGCAGTAATTAAAATACTGCTACTTTTAAATGGAATAATTTATGGACCTCTTCAGGAATGCAATGAAAATAATCTTTTTAAGACCACTTCAAAAGTCAGAGTAACCAATTATTTTGAGCAGGTGAATACTATATCTCCTTTTACAGTTGTTCAACCCATCTTCCTTCCAGGCAAAGAGGTGTGTGAAATTCCTGTTTCTTCATAGACCAAAGGAAAATAGATTCATGTGCACTAATCTGCATTTTTACTGCTCCTATTTATTTTCCAACTGTAAGGTGGCAGCCTAAGTTTATGTTCTCTTTACCCCACCATTTCTAACATGTATAACTTGTCAACTGAATGAGCTGCATCACTCAAATTTAGCATTTCCAAGCATGAAGTTAATGTCGAGATGCTTATGACTTTAAATTATTAACACATTGAGAAGTGCGAATGTTTTCTACACATTAAAAGGCAGCTTTCCACCCTGCAAGGGGAGCCCACAGGATTTATCTGTGAGACAATAGGTAACATGAGAGATTGGCCATTTAACATGGAGAGTTTGATCAACAAGAGCTGGCCTTCATGTATAGGTAGGCACAAAGTCCTGCCTTGACACTGTTTTAAATTCAAAATCAGTTCAAGCTTCCTTTGAGGCTTAAAAGGATCAGACACAAAATGGAAGAAACAGTGAGTGGGGAAATAGAACTACAAATCTGAATGCTAGTCCTTCCTCATCCAACATAATGTACTTCATTGATTTCTGCTTTCAATGTTAAACCTTTGTTTTATTTTTTCTCTTTGTGCTCTTTTGTTGGAGAACCAGTTTACATGAGAGTGTATTCTGAAGAATAAAAAAAATAATATAACAATCTTAAAATTCTATGCATCTTTCAGAAATGCTTACATTTACTTTGCAGAATCAGTAAAAAAATAACCTGTGTAAAGTGACAGACTCGCTGTTGGTCAAAGCTGAGTCCATCAGGGTCACTGGTAGTGCCTCTGTGACAACGCATTTATAAAAGGGTAAAAATGTTGGGTTTACTTATATGAGAGAGGAGTGAGACAATGTGATTCAAAAACAGCTCTGCAGACACCACCGTCAGTGGAGAAGGAGGGGTAGGGAGAGCTCCATGTGCCGGAGCAGAGACTGGTGTGGTGGTTCTGGCTATTCTTCTGCAGTCCATGGAGATCCGTGAGGGAGCAGATATCCACCTGCAGCCCATGGAGGATCCCATGCTGCAGCAGGTTGATGCACGCTGAAGGAAGCTGCAGCCTCTGGAGAGGCTATGCTGGAGCAGACTCCTGGCAGGAGCTGTGGACTCATGGAGAAAGGAGCCCACACTGGAGCAGGTTTGCTGGGGACTTGTGACTCCACAGAGGACCCACGCTGGAGCAGCCTGTTCCTAAATGACTGCAGCTCATGGGAAGGACCCACATTGGAGAAGTTCATGCAGGACTGTCTGCCATGGGAAGGACTCCATGCAGGAGCAGGGGAAGAGTGCGAGGAGGAAGGAGCAGCAGAGAGGAAGCGATATGAACTGACTGCTACTGCTGTTCCCCTCCTCCTGTGCCACTCAGGGGGAGGAGGAAGAAAATTCAGCCTAGGAAAAGGGAAGAGTGGTGGGGGAGGGCAGGTGTGTTCATTTTTGTTTCATTTCTCAGTGTGCCTACCTGTTACAACTACCTGGCAAATCACTTAATTAATTTCCCCAAACCGAGTCTGTTTTGCCCATGATGGTAACTGGTGAGTGATCTCCCTGTCCTTATCTCCACACACAAGCTTTTTGAGTATGTTCTCACCCAGGTCCACTGGGGAGAGGGTATGATAGAGCAGCTTGGTGGGCATCTGCTAGCCAGCCAAGGTCAACTCACAAAATGCCACAGTTTAATTAAGGACATTTTTTTAACTTTTCAGCATAAGACACTTCCTTAAAATATTTTAAGTCCTATTCATTTTCTTTTATGTGTCAACAATAGGAACATCTCATGCTGAACTGTATATTAACTGTCTACATATTTATACAGTGCTTTTCATCACATTGATCTAAAAGCCTGAGGAAAACACATAGATTTAGCTTCCCAGTATGTCTAGGAAGTAGAAAAGGTTGAGGTGTGTAACAGACAGCATGTAAATGGGGTTTGTGTCAGATCATCATCAAACTCTTCCTGGAAATGCATATGCAGAAACACCTCTCCCTCCTCCTCTCCATTTCTAGCGCTCTCTAATTCCATCCAAATATTTTGGAGATATCCCTTCTCAAGCCAGATGTGTTGTTCCACTGCCACGTGAAACCTGGAAGCTGAGGACATTGAAAATGAAAAGCTGCAAAGAGTGAGATTCCCTGCTGTTTGTCCAAGTTAAAACTTGTCTGTACTACACAGAATTAGCATGCCCGTCCTCAGCCATGTAGCACCTTGAAGAAGATATAGTAATTGTGGGGGTTTTTTTATTTTGTGATATCAAAGAAATCTGGTGAGCATTGTACTGGAAAGGTCTTGGCATTTTGCTGTTATTGCTCTTACATCAACTTCAGCAGAAAAATGTGTGATCAATTCAAAATCAGTTCTAAAGCTTGTTGCTGACTGACTATGCATTATTTAATGAATACCCTGCCAATTTCTTTTTTTGAAACTCATAAAATGCTAACTTTGATGTTCAAATAGCTGCCATTAATGTATTCTGTCATTAGTGTTGTTCTTAATGCATATGACATGATTATGCCAACACTTAGCAGTTCTTCAAAAAAGGGTAATAAAACCATAAACTGCTCCTCACCAGCAAGCTTACATAATAAGAGCTAGTATTTTAATTAAGCTTTTCTTCTTGCCATTTAAATACTGTTTCATAGCCATGGGTAAAAAAGATGTAAGACAAAAACCTTCAAAATATTTTCATTCTCACCATCAATTGGTCCATGTTTGCAATTTAGGAAAGAGACAGATAGCAATTATGATGGAGGAGTGAGATAAAGAATTTTTAAATCAACTTTTTTTCTTTACAAAATGAAAATGTCATTATTAAGACCTGTGATGAAACAATGAACCTCTTCCACACAATCAGCACATTGCAGAGAATCACATCTTGATGAAAAATTCACAGATAAGGCTACAGTTTCAGTTTTTTATACCAGGGTTTATCTTTGCTTCAATTCAGAGTAAGAAGCTAACTCCTTAAGATGCCAAGGATTTAGAAGACACAGTGGTTTCTGAAGGTATGCCACAAATTGATAAAACTTAGTTTAATTCAACTTTACCCTGCCCAGAGGTGGGAAAAGGTAATGTTTAGACCAAAGTGAGGACTACACAAGTTTACAACGATTCTACAGGAAAGCTTTTAACGATAGAAAGCTGAAAACACTCCAGGGGACCACTAAAGTCAGAGAATACAGTAGTACAGATTGATGAACATAAGAATTGTGCTGACCCATAAACACATCAAAACCAGTCATGACTTCTCACTGGGGATCGAAGACTTGGACACATCTCATATCAGTGGTGTAACAGCTTAACTTCATGGAGATCAATGCAATGAAAGGAAATGCAACTGTTTCTGCAAAGGAAACCATGAGAATTACTGTAAAAGACAAACGAAAAACTTGCTGCCTTCAGTGACCCTGATTACACATCTAGGAAAGGAAGTGCAGCAGATTCATTGTTTTTAAGCTGTGCAAATCTCCTGATATTAGCTGTATGTTCTTGGAAATTACCAATATGCCTTGTAAAATAAACATTAAGAACTTCATTTTTCTTTCATCACATGTGATCAACAGAGACTACCAAATCAGAGAAAACAAAAAAGCGATCTTTCATGTCTTCAAATAAAGAAACCTTTTCTATATCTATGAACAATGTCTTAAGAGCTCCTGAGAGAGGATGTGGCTCTTCGGGTCTGGAGGAGACTTCTCTCTAGGGCTGGGGGAGATGATCACCTTGCCTGGAGGAAGTGGGTATGGGTGGAGGAAGTGAAGGAGCAGTGGGAGACGGTCAGAAGCCTCTGCAACACCAGACATGTCAAAAAGAGTGTTAAGGGACCTTCTCTGAAACCCTGCATGAAAGCAGCTGCAGGCAGTCTGAGCTGACTGGGCTGGTAAATGGAGACTCCCATGAAGGTGAAAGCTGGAAAGCAGTGACTTCAAGCTCTGTGAGGAAGGATCCTGCATTGCTGACTGTAGGCCAAGTTCCGTGTCCGAGTTCTGGGGCTGGGAGCTCTGTCCTGCCTGGGTAGGAGAGCTTTAAATCCAGAACACCAGTTGACAGGGAGGATGGCCCGCAGTCAGGCAAGGAAGTGGTAGACCAGGCTAGCAAAAAAAGGGAGATGTGGACAAGAGAGACTCCAGTGAACAGGGTTGAAGGAGGTTCACCTCAAACAATGCCAAAAAAAGGGGAGAAGATGAGCACAAAAGTCCATGACGAAAGCTTTAATGTTTTTCCAGGGAAACTGTCACACTTATGTCCCTGTATGTGCCTGTACACTAATGCTTGCATCATGGGGAATAAACATGAGGAATTACAGAATCAGAATATTCTGAGTTGGGAGGGACCCACAAGGATCATCAAGTCCAACTCTTAAATGAACAGCCCGTACAGGGATTGAATCCACCACCTTGGTGATATTAGCACCATGCTCTAACCAACTGAACTCATTTCAGGGTCAAAGCCTGCAATTCAATTCAGAATCAGAGAACATTCCGAGTTAGGAAGGACCCACAAGGATCAGAGTCTAACTCATAAGAAAATGGTCCCTACAGGGATCAAACCCACAACCTTGGCATAATTAGCACTGTCCTCTGACTAACTGAGGTCATCTCATTAAGGCCTCTGTGCAGTTGTAGAGCTACAATATGCACATGATCACAGAGATGTGGAGGGACAGCTCATACTGCAGAGTTGTGATGGATGGATGTGGGCTCTTCTGAAAGGACAGGCCAAAATACCCATGAGGAGAAGCTTCCCTTTATGTGACAGAGCAGCAGAGATGCAGGGAGCTCTGCCTGGTGATGCATGAAGGGCCAAATGAGAGCTTATAGGTCAGGATTAGCAGGCAGATCAGTGTGGGCGATGTTGTGGTGCGCATCTTCTGCCAATTGACTGGTTGAGGAGATGTGCTCTTCTTCATGTAACTACAAGAAGCTTCACATTCAAGTGCCCTGGTCCTCATGGGGGATCTTAACCATTATCTGTACATGGGCACAATAAACCAGGTGCTCTATGCAGGGCACTGAGGACACTGTCCTGACACAGGTGATCAAGGAGTTGATGAAGGGACATGCTCTGCTGGTCCTCACATTTTCAAATAAGGAGGAATTGCAGGGGAAGGTGAAAGCTGGGAGTAGCTGAGGCTGCACAAATCGAGGTGGTGAAGTTCAAGATTACAAGAGCAAATATCATGGTGAAAAAAGCATTAAGCTCAGGAGTTTAGGAGAACAGGCTTTGGCCTGTTCAGAAACTTTCTTGTAAGAATCCCACTTGAGTTCCCTCTTTGGAAAACAGTATAGTTTGTAAGATCTTGTGTGTTTAAAGGTCTTTGGAGGTAATCCAAAACTGATACTCAAGATAAAGACCCATATAATGGACTATAGGAGTAATGATGGATTTCTATGATATGAAGACACATTCCCAAAATTTTTCCTTTTAAACTAGGCATGGAAAGATTTTTTTTCCTCTTGATTCTCCCATCTTAAGTCCTTCAGTGCATTAATATTCCTCTCAGGTTTCTGCAAGCTTTTCTACAGTTTTGAAATTGCATCCTTACAAGCGCTGTGCATTTCCATTTGTATTCTGTGAGCAGGTTAGTACACAACACGTACAGATTCTAATCACACCTAAAATCTGCCAAAGTACAGCCAAATAAACAATTACCATGATTCAGGAGATTAAAAAATACGTATTTCAAGAAAAACATGCTGTCCTATTTTCTGTTCTTCAGGGAAGAAAAGAGGGTTTGTTCCACCTCAACAAACAGAACTATGTCTGCTTGGATTTCATTGCCCTGTATTCTAATGGGGTTATTTTAATTTATAACTGCCTTGTTATATAAAAGAATGTAATAGTAAATGTATCATTTAGTATGGAACTCTGATTCTGCTTTTAAGTTCTGCTTAATGGATTATCTTGTATTCTGTAACCTAATATCATTGATGGTTATGCAGGGCATCACTATAAATTAGATTATTTAATGTGAGATGATACAGTGTTTCATTTAAAATGTTTTATTGTGTTATAGAATGAATACTTGACTAAGGAGAGTGCAGATACTACTTGTGTCAGCATGAAGAAACTGGCAGCTGGCATTCAGGATTCTTCCAGGTGCACATCCAATCTTGGACAGTGAGTCAGTCAGTGTAATACTCCTCTTTAATTAAAAGTTTAGTTGCAGAAACAATCAACACCTATTCCAGCAGGTGAAGAGTAGAGCTAACAGAACTGTTCTGAAGCTTTCTCATGTCTCTGACAAATGGCAGTTTCCGGGGAAGGAGAGACCGATACCACAAATGAAGGTGAAACACTCCACGCTCCCTTGGGTGGCACTTCTCAGTCCTGCTTGTGGCATCCTAACATCTGTCACTCCATCATACTCTCAGCAATAACTGTGGCTATCTACAGTAAAAGGTAACTATTCTCATGGCACAAAACTGCAGCTTTTATAACACAACACTATTCATATGCACTTATTTCAATGGATGTCCTATACCAACCACAGTTTAGTAAGATGCCAGGAGCCCTTATGCACACACAAATAGATACTTTAGCAGTTAGATCTCTGAAATGAAATCTACTCTTGACAAAAAGGGCTTGTTCAATATCCATAAAGCACAACTGAAATTAAAGGAATTTCTGTAACAGGAGGGAATTATTCTTAATGGAACTGACCCAATGGTATATTGTTGTACTGCCAGGAATAATGTATTTTCTGCAGCTTCAGTAGCACATGAGAAAATGTAGTAACATATAAAGGAAGAGAATTCAGTGCTTTCCCTGTAGTGGAACAAGATGGTGAATTGCTCCAAGCTAGTAAATCCATTGATATATACACTTGTTGTAGGTACTCACTCAGTTTCCTTAATGCAGGGTGTGATTGTCTGCAACATTTAATGCATGAATTCTGTAAGTCCACTCTGAGAGGAATATATTGCTGTAAGTGCCATAAATGAAGTCACAGAGGAAGTCCATGGCAGAGTCTCACCCCAAAGGGTGATGTCTGTATTATCCTAAGTCTGGTATTTAGGTAGAGCATCAAAGGAAAAAAAGCCCAACAAATAAACAAGAAAACTCCCACTAAACACAACACTTTTCTGGAGGAATTATTTTTAAAAAATGAGGGGAGAGAGGAAAGAGAACCCCCAACAGCAGCAACCTGTTCAGATGTTTAAGTTGTGTATAATATACCTTACTGGAATTTCCCTAAAAAAAAATCATATTCTGACACTGGAAAGGGGGATGAGGAGGAGATTGCACGTTAGTGTGCTGAAATTATTGTATTTCAAGAATGCAGGGACCATGTAAAAAGCTGTCTGAATATCCCTCACCATGCTTAAATAGGGCTTATATAGATATTGGGGGGAAGGTTTTCTTTCTTGCAACTAGTAAGATAAGCAAGCCAGAATAATTACATACAGCAGACCACAGCTAAACATTGACTCAGATGTTATTGAAAAAAAGAGAAGGTGAGAGAACAGCAGCTTGAAAATAATGATGTAAAATCTATGAAATAATGGTAGAGACAAATAGACCTACAGCAATTATACACAGAGCAGTTCAAAAGCCCTGCTGGAATAGGAACAACAGCAGATGATTCAGTGCCTCCTGTGAAAATGGTCCTCCTCTCCTGATATCTGTGCAGCCCTGCTGCCTGGAACTAAGCTGGCATGACAGGCGAAAATTCAGGCAAGAAAAAAAATTCTAATTAGAGGAGTCACTCCTGTTTAGTTCCAGGTGTCATCACTTAACCAGCTTTTTTGCATCTAGATATCCTAGCTGGCAAAACATTGTATGACAGCATTAAAAAAAACAAATGGTAACAAGCGAGATGGATATGTTCTGGTCATGTGCAGTAGGATCTATCATTCAAATGTTTTATCTAGGAAGAAAATCCAATATTTCTCTTAATCATGTTGCACTTCTTAAACAGCAAAATGTATGACAATAAGCTGTCTACCAGCATCAGCATTCACTGTTTGAGAGCACCTGCAAACATGGTAGGGGCTGACAGAATCACTCCTTTTTTTCCCCCCTGGCATTTACATTTCACTGTAATAGAGATTTCTTAATGCATCTTCTGCACCTGCTGTGAAACTTAACTTCTGTTACCTTTAGAACCAGTTAGAAACTTGATGGTGGGACAATCTACAAGATTAAGTTCCTGCTTCAAAAAGAGTTGACTTTGGAAAACGCTTATTGCCTATGAATGCAGGAAAACCCCATTTTGACCTTTCTGTGGGGCTGCAGTAAGTGCAAGGGCATACAAAACTTCCAGCAACCCTAATCCTCTTCCTTTACGTTTTTGGTACTTAAAGAAACAGCGTAAACAGTAACAGACTGACTGGCCAGGGGAACCTTCAAAAAAATGTTTCTCTTTGTTGAAGAACAAATACTATGATGTATGAGAGAGTGGTGCAAAACCGCTTCCCCCAGCATCTGATATGTCACCATTACCATTGATATCTGTCAGGACTGTTACAGATTCTGATTAAAAAAAAAAACAAACAAGCTGAAAATAGCAGCACAGCAGAAGTTCTGCTTTAGAAAATGGAGTTCAATAGCTCCTCTGAACTGTATTTAGTGCTGTCAATGCAGACAACTATTCACTGCATATTTATTCCTGCTTCCTCCTTACTTTTGGCAATAGGGCCCACGGATATTCCTAGTTGTCCTTAAGGCAAATATTTTGAACCTGGATGTGGTCATTTTGCAATAACTTAGATAAAAGCCTCCTGAAAGCTTTGGGTTTATTCTCTGAGCACTTTAGCTACAGATATGCTCTGGACAGTCTCTTACTCCCTGACTTCGGCCACACTGCCAAGCAAAATAGCAAAGGAAACCTCTTCCCACTGAACTTATTTTTATGGATAAAGTTCCAAGCCTGTCAGGAACACAAGTTTTATGAAAGCTGAGTTCAGTATCATAGTAACTATTCCCCTTTGCTCAGATACTATTGTGGCAAATGTACCACAGGTGCCTCATGTGAGGTCTTGGCACGTGGGCAGTGCCTCACTCTAAGAGACTGAACATGATGAAACTGGTAAAATATTCCAGTAAGATCAATTAATGGAATTTTTTTTTGTGACAGAATTAAAACTTGAAAAGTGGGTAGCTGTTGAGTCATAGATGGCATGATCAGAAAAACAGAGGAAATCAAAGGAGTGAAGATTCTTACACAGCTAAGCACAACCAGAACATAGCAAAGGTACAACCTAACACTTTTTTGCAGTCCTGTCATGCCACCCACATCCTCATATTGCTGGGAAGTATCACACAAACTGAGGATAATGCAGCCTATTGACTAGAAAAACACCAAGCACTGAAGGCCACTGGGCTGATGAAACAGAATACTAAGTGTGACTTTGGGCTGTCAGGTGCACCATGGAAAGGATGGATTTTCCCACAGACATTTTGCATAGTCATTCACACCCACAAATAGTGAATATATCACACTGATATTCCAACTTAACAGTGGTTTTCACTCATTTTACAAAGGCATAAAGGAAGGCTTATGTTGTAGGACAAATGAGGGGAATGGGCCCTTTATTAAAACTCAGATTGAGGGAATATGTTCCATCTTGTACTGAAATTAGTGGCTTTTTCTACCGACCATGGAGCTCATACTGGTAAGGGCTCCATTGTTCCAACAGCTTTGTAAGACTTACTTTGCTAAGACTTTGTCTGAGATCAGAGAAAAGCTGAAGCTTTTTTCTGAAGTGCCAGAAGTGTGTGTTTTTTTTGCATTCTGATCTTCTGACACAGATTTACTCTGATCCAATACTTGCCATTCTTTAAACAGCTCAGTTGGCATGTGTGGCATTCTACAGGCTAATAAGAAGTCAAGAATCATGCTCCAAGGAGTTCATAATCTAAAAATTGGCATATAATTTAATGAGAAAGGACAAAGGAAAATAAGATAAATAGAAAATTGCTCCTGGGAATATTCCACTATTTATTTTTGACCACAGAGAATGCAGATCATTCAGGCTGCTTCTGTTTCAGATTTGTTTCTTTTTTGAATGATTAGACATGCAAGAGAGAAAGAGGTCAGGCATAGCAACCCAAAGTTCCCCTAGGAAGAATGAAACAGTACCTACAAAGAGAATAAAAATTTTGGAATCAAACCCTTTCGCTCTCCTGCCCTGCCTCTCCTTTGTCCTGCCAATAAAGAACAAACCAGGAGATTTCAAGGGGAAAGGTTTTTATTTCCTGAAAATCGGGGTATCTTCAAGGTGATACAAAACCCAGCTGCCCTTTGCTCCCACCTTTTCTGGTAGATGCAGCATGAAATTGGCTGGCAGCCTGAGCACAGAGGGATGCTGCTGTGTGCAGCACCAGGGCTGACCCAGGCTTGGGGACCTTATTGCTGCTGTAGGACCACCCTCGAATACACTCACAGGTGTTTCACCCATAACCACCTAGAAACAGGGGAGGTGCCATGTAGTTCCCACTATGTTATTCCTTTCCATCCCACTCAACATGGAATGGCCCTCCTTCTCCTGCAACACAACTCAATGTCCATTTAGAAAAACCACATTCACACTATCCAATTTTAATAGACTTTAATTTTTCTCTCTATATGCATTTGATGTTGTCTCCACAGAAGGTGACATGAATTTTCCTTGCAGTTATATTCTGAGCAACCCAATTAGTCCTGAAGTACAAAACAGTGAGCACTGTGCATTTCTCTATCTCATTTATAATGCTTATAGATTTTTTTTTTAAAGCTTCATTTTCTCTGGCAATTCTTTGCTGATCATTGGATATAAATAGATTACATTGACACATGTAAAAGCCTGATTATTTTATAAACTACAGGTATAATTTTATTTCTGGCAAGGAAAAGAGAAAAAAGGCACACATATTAGAATTATGAAAGATAATGCTCAAACTACCAGTGAGGTGCTCTTCACCTACCTTGATTCCAAATGTAAGAACAGGGAATAGAGCTCAATTACAGGCCAATAATTTTCTGAATTTTGAAGTAAAAAAGAAAAAAAGGAAAAAAAAACCCATGCAGAACAAATCCACTGCAGCAAGATATTTCCAATATTCATATGGAATTCAATAGCTACAGGGATATTTAAAGGTACTTAAAAATACATAGCATGTATCCCACAGCAGGAACATGTACTAAACTTGATGTCTTCAGGAAATCTTAGGGCTTTGAGTTTTTCCTGTAAATTCCTTAATAAAATACAGTGGAAAGTGGTATTGGTTATTTCAGCATTAAATGATAAAGCTGAGAGTAAAGAAGAATTTTCTTCTCCTGGACAGTATATACTGCCTGTTGTATATATAATTAATCTATTTTGATATAAATACTTTTCCTTTCCATATGGTTATGTTACTTTGGTAATGAAGGCAACAGAAGGAGTAAATTGGTCATCTTGACTTTGGGATGAAAAAAGTTCAATCTTCCTTCCAAGGTGGAAGTTAAGTACACCCATGCAGCTTGGCAAAATGAACAGGAGTGTGAATCAGTAATGTGCTGTCACTCAAGGTGCTGAAGGCACACAAGTTCACAGCAAAACTGTATTAAAGAAAGGAAGACTCACTTGTGGAGTGGAAAGCATCACTCATGCAACTCAGTATGAGCTTTTAATTAGCAGATGTATTTTTTGCTATGCACTGTGAAACTCAGTTTGTTGGATTCTAAATGGAGCTAATGAACAGTGAAGAAAAAAAATGCTGTTCTGTTTTGGTGTTCTTTGCTACGTCCTAAAGGTATTCCCTACCTGTGGAAGAGGAATTGGAGCAAGATGATGCTTAAGGTCCCTTGCAACCCATTCTGAGATTCTATTTTTGAATATAATGTGTTATCCACTCTTTGTACATTATCACAAGTTGGCCAGAAGCCCAATGATGGTCTTCTCCAATGAATACAAAGGAAAGGGTTTGGTCATGATCAGACCCCTGAGAATCGACACAAAGTGTTTAGCAGTGACCTCTTGGCAACGGACAAAGGAATTTGAAATGGCACATGTTAGAGGATGAAAGTGGGGCACGTACATGTGTGCAATGAAAACAATGAGCTCCATAGAGGTAACGGCTGCTGCATCTCCTCTCTGATCAGATTTGAGGTTGATCATCTTCCTGATGGAGCAGCACAGAGACTTTCCTGTTCCTGTATCTGTTATGTTTTCTCCTACGCATTTGCAGATTGGCAATTATAATGTCTCTTATTGCTGTTTTTTAAATCACAAGATTTGAAAACAATCTAGTTAAGGATACAGACAAACAATCCCCAAGAGAGGACTGGGGACAGGAGATAATATGCCAGATTTTCTCATATAATGAGCTTTCAAAGCTCATTTCTTGGTATAAAACTTCCATAAAAAAAAGAAAAAAAAAGAAGTTGGCACTTTTTCTTTTCTTTTTTTACAGTACAGAGTGTTTGGAATATGCAAAACTTTAATATTGGATTTGCATCAAGATACGAAGCCAGGGGATTTGGACAGGAAATCCATGCTCTGAAAAATGGGCACATCCAGGATGGCAGTGGCTAAGGGATAAAATACTGGAGATTACAGGACTGTTGCAGTATGAAAAGCTCTATGAAATATAATGAATCTCTGACAAGTGATGTGGTTGTTTTGTTGGTTGGTGGTTTTTTTTTTTAACAGCTTTGAAAACTTTCCAGAATACACTTTTAATTCTGTCTATTTTACAAATAACTACAGGGCAAATTCAGGGCAACTCTGTTCTAGGGAGATGCATTCTCCAAAAAGGGCCTCTAATATTAGCATATCCCCAGTGCCAAGTTTACAAGTCTGAAGATGCCCTTGTGAAGCAATGAGATGCAAACTAAATCACACTGTCTATTATCTCTATAATCTGTCCTGTGTCCAACACTGAGAGAAGCAGGTGCATCCTCTCAAAAAGCTTCCATAAAGTGTTCATTCTCTGCATTTTTAGACACAAATACTCTGCAGTGAATGTATCTATCTGGGAATTTTATAAATAAATTACATGATAAAACAACCCCCACAAAGATGTTAAAAGCTACCACATGTTTCAAGAATCCAGTCAATAAAGAATTATTCTTTACTTCCAAGCAATAGCAGCATGGTCTCTAAATGCATTTGCACACTTGTTCTTTCTCTTACCAGCTGTTGCCCTTTTGGACCCCAACCAGCATACTGAAGCTTTGCATTGCTGACCTCAGGGGGATACAAATTCTGAGGGTCCCTGTGGAAAGAGAAAAATAATACTTCAGCTTCAGAAATATCCTTGTTTAAGCTGGTGCACACCTGCTTTGGAAATATCATGAATTTGTAAGATATCTTTCACCTGGAATTATTCAACAAGTATTGAATAATTATTCAATTATTGAATAAAGATTTCAGCAGACTTTTTTACAGTAAGGTGAACACTTCACCACTAGCAAGTGTTGGTAAGATCAAGTATTTAAGTGACAATTTCTGTTTCTTACTAAAACAAAGTCAAACATATTCGTTCCACTGCTGACTTGCCTAAGCCTCAGGAATTAGCTGAGGTATGGCAAACAATGTAATTGTATTTATCAACACTGATGATGTCCACAAGTGAGAAACAATAATTATATCCTTGAATCCTACTGCCACAAGAAAAATATAATTTCATCCTCTTCACCCCACAGCTTTTCTCCCTAATAATTTTCCTTGGAACATGATGGCAGGAAATTTTAGCAACCATATAACAACTGACATGCAACCTGGCTTCAAAGGGAAAAGCTCCTATTAATACCAAATATCTAATTTTTTAGACAATAAAACAAAAAATGCTTTTCTAGTTCTTTCATCTGTTACCTTCATTTTGTAGCTAAACAGCAGGCAGACATAACAAATGTAATATAGAAAAAGGAGGCTTTTTTGGTAAATGTCAGAGCAGCATAATGTCATTTTATCACAGCACAGATAGCACTGCCTTAACTGTATTTATACTCAGCACAAATAATTACATTACATATTCTGAAGTCATTGGTACAACTCTGTGTATAGTAACATTCTCCAAAGAACACTAATAAAGCCTATATACAATATGCCTCATTAACAGATCTCAAACTGCTTGAAAAAGTAAGGGTGTTATCACTGGTCTACAGACAGGAATAACAAGGCAATTTGAGCCCAACATCACCCCAAACCAGAGAAAAGAACCAAAACCTGACTGGCCTTTAAGCAAAAGGCCTTTTTGTACAATGTTTTCCAAGCCATGTTTTCAAAACACAACAAAATTGAATTCAATAATTAGACACTAACTGAATTCTCTTTTTTGCCTGTTTTGGGACCTGGTGCTGTACCACATTGCACTCCAGCTCTGCTCTGTAAGCCAGGAAGTCCCTTGGCTGCACATTCCCACTGCACTGGTGCTGTTGTAGCAAGTCCAAACACAGCAGCAAGAGGAATATTCAGAACTGATTTTGTGTAATCTTTCCAATGTGAATAAAACTATCATTTCCTGTGAACTCCTGAGCAAAGACCAAGTACAATGAACAGACCCAAGGCAAGGACACCCACTGTCACATCCTTTCCATAATTCTTGCGGGTGGAAGAGCAACTTCCAATCTCTTGCTAGAAGGTCCATATCAGTGACTATTAATTGTACCCTTTAAAGTTTGCAAGGCCCCTGGGAAGAGATTTGTGCAGTTGACTTTAAACTGAAGTGCTCAAGGTCACTGACTTACAGGATCATAGAATGATTTTGGTTGGAAGGGACCTGAAAGATCATCTTGTTCCAAACCCCAACTGCCATAGGCAGGGACACCTTCCACTGGAATAGGGTTCTCAGGGCCCCATCCAACCTGGCCTTGAACACTTCCAGGGATGGGGCACCCACAGATTCTCTGGCCAACCTGTGCCAGTTTCCCATCACCCTCACAGTAAAGATGATGGATTTGATGGATATGGATGGAAGGAGAATGTGGAAGGGCAAGAATGGGTTGTTGTGACACTGACATTCCAGGTCCAAGTGTATCATAGGGTGCCTGAATAGCTTTTGGTCACCCACAGCTGCTGCCAGGAGAGTAAAATGACATAATTTCTTACAGTTTTTACACACAAGATATCTTTGTGAGCAGACAAAAGTAATCTTTGTAAGGTATAGATAAGAGAATACATAACTCTCATATTGAGTGTGGCCATGAAATTCCCATTTCAGTAAAAAGACTAGCCATACAATGTGTTCTGGGTCTTTTCAAGCTTGTGTGCATTAGCTACCCACATTTCCAGTGAGCTGTGCCTGTCAGGAATCAATCTCTTTGGTTAGCTGTCTTGATTATCTTAACAGAGAGTAACCTCTGAGCGCAGAAGGAAGAGAAAAATAGTGAACCAAATCAAAACCTCTTATGGGAGGAAAAAAATAGTACTTCACTATTTGTCAAATGAACTATCTAGTTCTTCGGTTATTTTACCTGTGGTGAGAAGAGCAAGAAATTACAATTAGAAGGGGAAACACCATCCCTAAATAAAAAAAATATACAAATTTTGAGACGTTAAAGCTGTAATGCTTCAGATAACACAGGTGGAGCTAAGGGACAGACATGCCAATTACAGTGAATAATTCAGACCAGAGCTCAGAAAAGTCCTGTCAGTTCTGCTCACTGCATCATCTTTTAGAAGAGGAAAACTCTAATGCAATGAGAAATGCTGCATAAACCAGCTTTAGTAGCTGATAAGGCAGAAGGAAAAGCACTTCATTCAATTCACCGGGAAAAAGCTCTGCTGAAGACAAAAAACCAGCAAAGCCATCTTCCCTCTCCTGTGTATGGCCAAGGGAACATGGAATTGCAGCTCCTGAGTTCTTTCTCAAGTTGTTGGGTATGGCTAGGAAACTTCTTTTGTAGCAAAATCTTGTTTGTCTTGAAATCTTTTTAAAAATATGGGGATAGAAGGGCTGGTTGATGGCATTGCCCGTTGTCTGCAGATGTCTGATTTACAGACCTAGTTACCATAAACTGCCTTATATTCATCAGGTA
Source organism: Sakesphorus luctuosus (assembly GCA_013396695.1). Taxonomy (NCBI): domain Eukaryota; kingdom Metazoa; phylum Chordata; class Aves; order Passeriformes; family Thamnophilidae; genus Sakesphorus; species Sakesphorus luctuosus. The sequence goes on from VWZD01012679.1 coordinate 385,425, forward strand.
ACACTGTGTATATCAGGTTATGATATTGTGATATAGGCCACTGAAGGCAGGTGGTGTCCAGGCATCCATCCTCATGCTCTGAACTGCTCCTTCCTACCACAGGCTATAAAAGCAGACTGAGATCCTAGCCTCCCTCCACAAATGCTCCTGAGAGATGGACATATTCAACTTGGTAGATTTTGGCTTGTTTCTGATCTTTTGGAGAGAATTCTCTTCCCTGCAGTAGCAACACTTACTCACCCACCTGCAGCAATCCTCAGTATCATGTGCAAAGGAATAGAGAAGACATCCCTCCTTGCCAAACCTCACAGGTCAGGCTTCATAGAAACTGCAGGAATGACCTGGAGATTGGCTGCATCAGAAGTGTCCAGGGGAGACCAGGCTTTTATCAGGCCCGAAGTGGCATGAAAATGGAGTTCCCTTGTGAACCTGACCATTAAAGTCCAGATTTCCACCTACTTGGGTTGGGTGCATGGTCCATGGTGGAATATGGGTGGACTCCCACCCTGACAGTCCTCAAACCCCTTTAAAAACCCATTGTCATAGATTCACAGATAGCTTTGGGTTGGAAAGGATCTTAAAGATCATCTAGTTCCATGCGCTCTGCAAAAGGCAGGACACCTTCCACTAGACCGGGTTGCTGAAAGTGCCATCCAGCCTGGCCTTCAACACTTCCAGGGATGAGCTATCCACAACTTCTCTGGGCAAATTGTATCTTAAATCACATCTTAATTTCTCTGGGCTATTATATCACCAAGAGAGAGGAGGAGGAGGAGATGAAGTCGAGTTGTCTACACAGCAAATCTGGATGGGATGGCCACAACTCTCTAATGCGCTTGTTGAGAAAGCTCTTAGTGAACCTCATACTGAAAAACCCCTTTGGAGAGCATCTATCAAACACATTTTCAATTAACTCAGCTTATTCTGGACCTTTAACTCTCCTAGGTAAAATTCCCTTAAGGGAGTCATACCCACAGACCTATAGTCAGACCTATATCTGAGGAGCACTAATCTATTTTACAAGTGTTGAATAAATGGGATGTCATGACACCTGAGTTCTCCATAGCTACATCCTTCCCTCTCCTCCAAAACAGCCTGCTTAAAATTCCTCCGTATTTTTTTCCTGAATCAATCAATATTATGGGTCATCTCAGCCTCTCCAAAGAGCCAGTTCTCCTCACAGACACTCATAATTAGGGCTTGTTTGGATTTGAGCCTGTCCCTTGTGAGCTCGTTTGTGCAGGATGCTGGCTTGGAAATGGGCAGTTCCGAAGGCAGTCTGTACACCTCCGGTTTCTGGTTTGGGCAAAGAACCAGCTTCACAGCATCCTCACACCATTTTCAGTATTTCCTTATGAAAAAAGATTTTAATTTCCAGCCAAGGAAATGGCAAAGCCTTATTAAATGGTTGTCATTACTTCCTAAAATGGTTGGGAAGGAAGAGAATAATAACATTGTTTCAGATCAGACAGAATAGGGAGTGGGTGCTGTACAAACTCTCCCATATTAGGATGACATTGTCTGGACCAGAGGCTGTTAAATTGCTCCAGACACAGGTGTGACTTCAGCACAGTGTTCAAAACCCATTACTGCAATAGCAAATTGAGAAATTTGCTCATTTAGATGAAGTTTTCTGCCAAAAAGTCTGCCCTCATAATTTCCAAACTAGGAAACTTCCCCATGCAATCAACATGCTGTCTGCCAGATCATTTCTGCTAGCAATTGATCTCAGAACACACACGTAGAATAAAACAAACTAATCAATCCTAACACGCTTTCTTCATTTGACTTTAAAAATGATAGTTATTAATGAGGAACTTGTTTGAAAGAGTTTGTATTGTTTTTTTCTGAAATCATTATGTGTTCCCTCTTCTGACATTTACTCCTAAAGACCAGTTTCCTTCAGAGACTTCATGGTGCTGAGTCTCCCTCTGAGCATAAACATGACAAACTGCTCTATATTAAGCTCTTCAAAAGCAGCTTAAAAAACCCCAATAGACATTTTCCACTCTAACTGAGGGTGTGGTTCCCTTTGCTTCAAAAAAAATACTTTACAATGCCAGACTGGAAAAGTCTGAAACTGATAAAAATAGTCAATGCCTGTGGTATGGCTGTTATTTTAAGGTCAGTTTTCATAACTTTTAATTTTAATTTGAAATACAAAACAACAGGATTGGTATGGAAATTCTTTGCATATGCTGCCAGTATGAGCAAAACCAAAACAAATTGCACCAAAGGCTGCTCTGATATGTCCATCCTCTAAAGAAATAACAAAAACTATGCATATGAGCTGGACTGAGAAAACCTTTGAATTTCCTCGCTTAACTTGTAAATACCATAATTTTGGAAAACATTTACTATATTATTAATATATTAAGAAGTTAGTAGTACGTGCAAAAAAGTTGAATAAACAAAGACAGCTAAAAGAAAGTGTAGGGAAGGCAAAAATATCCCCTCTTGTTATCTGCATCAAGACAGCACTGAATATTTGGAAAGAAAACAGTCTTAAGGACATCAGCTCACAGTACTTGAAGCATTTTTATGGTTAACTATAAAAAACTATCTATCTATCTAAACTATCTGTCTCAGCAGCAGAACTCAATGTCTTCATATCTACTTCTAATAGAATAAAATCAGACAGCAGCTAAGACAGATTTCTTCTTCCTCAGAAAGAAGGAAAGAAAAAAAGAGATATAAACCACCACATAGAGAATAAATGTGCACGGGCCATAAAGAAGTGGGAACTTCATCATATTTAAGAGTTTTGGATGCACGATGAGTTAAAAAACCACACTAAAGAAAATTTGCAAAACCAAATAAAAGCATGCAAAACATATATGTTCATAAATGTACAAAGAACCATAGATAAGGATATGGAGAAAAAGGGGAAGATTTCCAAGATGCAGGAATGCCATTAATTGAGAAGTAAACCTGCAAATTTAATTACTTGTTTTTAATGACTTGACACAATTAAATGACTTGTTTACTTCAAAATTCACCAAGGAAAAGAGGAGGCAGGTGTCATTAAGAAAATTTCTCCCCAGGAGATACAGAGCCCTGCTGAGACTTGCAGTGAGATAGAGTAAAATGTAATACAAATGGGAATTGAAGACCCACCAGAAGAGATAATCAAGAAATAAGACTTTTAGAAGATGCAACTAAAAGAATCCTCCTGGAATTCTAATAAAAGTGCTTTTCAATGAACAAAAGTAGGAGGTGATGAAAGAAACTTGAACTTATTAATTTCAACTGATACCCACCAATTCATTCAGCTCTTCTTAAAAATACCACAGCTTACCAACCATTTTTTCCAAGATGAATGAATTCCATAGTTTTAGAGTATAAAAGATAAAAAAGCAAGGTAATCTAGGACATTTGTCTCTAATTTGGCAACTCTGTTGGACTCAAGCCAACAATATGAGCTCAGAGGCTCTTTTTATTATAGTCTGCCTGCATCTGCAAGCATCCATCAATGTAATATTTGGTACTGAGCCTGCAAAACCTTGCACATTACTAATACCACTTTAAAATCATAGGATGGTTTGGGTTGGAAGGGACCTTAAAGATCATCTTCCATACACAGGGACACAAAATCAATCACTTGTCAGAAAAGGAGCCACCACCTTCCATTGGGAATGACGTAAAATGATGGCACAGACTTATCTTTCTAGTAAAGGCCTACGAAACGGATTTAAAAATGCATTGGACACTGGTACACAGCTCTGAGTCACAGGGGTACAGCGTGGAGGAGTACAAGCTGTTGATCAAAATCTCTGGGTTTCCCTAAGCAAGCAAACAGTGCAAATGGACCTCGGATATTGGTAGCATTGCTTTTAAAATCATGACATTATCATGTTTCTCATGTGACCCCTCTAAATCATAGAAGACCAAGTGAATTTTTAGTGCATTTTTAAAAAGAACTTCTGTTTCTGGAGTTATATTTTGCCCCCTAAAGAGACAATGAGAGGCGAGAGCATTCAGGTGATAAACACAACCATTTTAAAGTCATTTTCTCTTACTCATGTAATTTTCTCTTACTCTACAGAGGTTTCTCAGTCAGCTTTGACCTCAGGGCTACTCGAAGTATGAGGTAAGACACTGGTTTTATCAGGATTTCATGTGTATTTGTCTACAAAAGGGGCACAGAAAAATGAAAATCTAAACACGTAACTGCTGTAAAGAAGGCTAGTCAGAATTGCAGCTAGCTGAGGATCAGCAATCCAAAATATGGGGAAGAAAAAATATAGGTTGAGGAGAAAAAACTTGGTAAGCACAGAGATGTTTAAGAATGATCTTAGAAGACCTTCACAGTCATGAGCCTGGGTTGAATGCACGTGGTTCTTCATATGACTCTGCCTGTCTACAGGAAAGGATGCTTTGATGAAACCTGAACATTTTCCATCCAGCTGACCTTGTCTGACTTTCAAACACTAATAAAAATATAGCACCATGATGTGATGCCTGCAGAGAGCAATCTGGGATTATTAGTACATAAAATGAGATACAGAAATGATCTCCTACTCCTGGAGACAGCAGAAGTGCCTCGTTACAAGACTTCACTGGCTGTTAGGTCATACTTTTAATTGGGGCAAGAGATTGATTCTTGGGCTTGTGCTCTAAACTAATCTAACAGCCTGTGTTATTTGGTTTCAAACCAAACCAGAATGACTCAGTATTCTCTTTCTCTTTTTGAAAACCAAGTGTCTCTGAGCAAATCTTATTTCTTCTTTTGTCAACAGGATAAGGATATATCTTAGGTTTGTGCGTAGGTTCCCATGAGTATTGAAACACCCTTCTGAACAGCCTCTCCCCACACAGACTGTCATCATCAATTAAAATTAACAATGCATACACTTAGTAGTGCCATTATTTCCATTTCTTGTCAACAGTGACTTGATTACTTTTAAACAACACTGCAGCTAGCCCGATTTCAGGTACAGGTTAAAAGTGGATGGAAAAATATCCTTATTCAAATGACAAAAATACCACCCTGGCTCTGCATTTCTACCCCACAACAGATACAAATAAATCTCTAGCAGGCAAGCAAGAGGAAATGCTTGCATTTGAAAAGGCGTGTAACATTTGCCTTCTCAGCTCTTCATATGGAAGGCCCTTTCACTCCTGTTATCTTCTTCTCATGTATGGCAAGGGAAAACAACCTTTTGTATTCCTGTCTTATCTCCTCAAATTTTAAGTGGAATATTCAATAAATGTTAGGGTAAGGGGTGAAGAGGCATCAGAGCTAGTGTGGCACAGTCTAGGTGATCATACAGGTATTTTATCACCTTTGCCACAAAGAGACTTTCTCAGTGGTTCCTTTACCAAGAAAAGCCCTGGCTGTAGCATTCATTCTCCACTGAAATGTCCTTTCTTGCTTTCCAAAACTTCCCCATACCCTTCTTCCCCATAGGTTCCAAGCTCCCTGGGGAGGCAGAGAGGTGGGGTCAGGTGTCAAGGATGCCCATTTTGGCATAACAAGCCGTTTTTAGACTACTGAATTGGTTTAGTGACTACCTGTGTAGTGGTCACAGAACCAAGTAGCAAGGATGCTGTGGCACAGACTACTCTACCTTTCCCAGAGGTGGGGTACTATACAGTCCTCAGAGACTGGCACAGGTGCCTATATAGCCCTCACTATGTAACCTGAGCCCAGGACCCATTAAGCCCAACAACAGCGAGGAAATGACTGCTGCAGGTTTGAGTCCTGAAAACTGGCTTTTTTTTTTTTCCAAGAGGCCACAAAAGAAGCAAGTCTGTGTTTTGTAACATGCAGTGCACACTCTTTGTGCTATGTAATCAAACAGCAATACACTGAGAGTTCAAGTAGGCTGAAAGGGTTTATCACCAAACCACAGCAATAAATAATCGAGGCTCAGGCTGCAGGGTGTCTCCACAGCCCAACAGCAGTAGAGCAAAAACAGCCCCCTGGGGAAATGTGCTTCTTGTTCCTATTCTAGTGGAAACCCCCTTCAGAACCTTGAACAGTAGGGCAAAAATGTAAACAAAAAAATACCAATTCCCACTATGGAAATCTTTCTACAGAACGTTTTTATTCCTGGGAAGGTGATGCCTGGAAGCAGCAATTGTACAGGCTGTGGTTACTTGCCTATTCGGTGTCATGCACCATCACTTTATACATTCTCTTTCATCCAACTTTATTTCTCTTTTCTGTCAAAACTCTGTACTCACTCAACCTCGCTGAGTATGGATAAAGAGGAAAACCCATGCCAAGGAGCCAGTTTTTGCTGGTGGGCAGTGTTGGGATGTGCTTGTACCCTCTGGCAGTGACGTTGTTTTGGAGGCTCACTACAGCCTGGGGACCAGAGTAGGTTCATTCACTCTGAGACATGTGAACATTTCCAAATGCAAATATGTTTCTCCCCAGTGAAGCACATTTTATTCGAGAATAAACTTGAATAGGAGCCCTGCCTCCATGTCAGGGGGGTGCTGTCTCAGAAAACCACTATGGGAGAGTTTGCTGCAAACCTTTTTTTATTTTTATTCCCTGATGAGCCATAAGCTATTGACCTTTTCTGTAAAATAAGGAGGATGGTTGCTGGGCTTTTCTCTGCTAAAGTGCTAACATTTGCATCTAACTATTAATTATCCAAGTTGTTTTTTTTTTTAGTCATTACTCTAATTCTTAATATCAAATCCTCCCCTCAGGGGGACCATTCGTTATTATTATCATTATATATGGTTTCTAAGGTGTCCACCCACACCACAACCGATTCTGGAAGAAAGAAGCATGTGGTAAGAATTGCTCTGCCTACACAAGAAAGGAACATTTCACATAAAAAAATGCTATGCAGTGACCAGCATGGGTGAGCAAGTGGCAAATCCCCTGGTGAAATGATATGGTGTTGAGCTGTTGAAGTGGATTTCCTCCCACCAGAACAGCCAAGAGTCCTGCCTGAACTGCCTTCAGAGGCTGAGCTGCTTTCAACCTGCCACTGTCTGGAAGTGAGTGATGCTCAAATAGTAGCCTTGCTTAATGAAATGCTGGCTCTTTCTTTTTAAAGAGGTACAAAATGTATTCATAAGCAATAAGCTGGTATGTGATTTAACCACTATTTTAGTGATTTACAGAGTGTTTAATTCAGAAGATTATTAAAAGGAAGAACAGCTCCACCAGGGTGTAAGCCAAATGTTCGTAAACTCAGATGAAAAGTTCTTATGCACCTCAGAGAATGCAAAGTCAGACTCCATGATCAAACTACCAAATTTAATTATTCCAAGAGCCAGTTTTCTGTTGTCAAAATGCAACTGGAAAAGCATATGACATGATGAGGATGTTCTTATTTATGGTCTGGCATAAGAGCCATCATACTTTGCAGAAGTGCCTTAATTAACTATATGAACTATCTCAAAATGCCATGGAAACTATAGAATGATAAATGTCAAAGAGGGAGGAGAGACAAAGAGTAGCAATAGCAGATTCTTCACTAACTGCAGAATACATTTTTCTACTTATTTAACAAATTTCACATCTTTATTTGCTTTTACATACCTTTTTATAAAGGTTTTATTTCAACCTCTACAGATCATTGTTGGGGGAAAATATTCTGCTCCTCTAAGTAAAATCTAATTAGCTGAAAACAGATTCTATTAAAAACTGCACTTTTTCCTCTTAAAATAAAATGTGGGCACTAGTACAAGTTTCTAAATGTTAAAGAGTGAAATTGTGCAGTACTCTCCACAATAATTATCACATATTGCCTCTACTGGGCAAGTACAATTTCTCTTCTTGAGAAATTGGCAGATGGGGACATTGAGGCACAGGAGTTTCTTTAATGTACAGAGAAGGGGCATAACAGGCCAGATCAAAATAAAATAGAACAGCCTTGGTCAAATGGGCAGGTGTGTGAAGTAGAGTCAGTTCCCTGATGTTCTTTTATCCCTGATTTTAAATAAGGAAACGCAATTTCCTTTTACTGTGAATGTGGAAATGGAAGCATCTGCAAGGGAAACCTTGTTGTCTTTTGAAATACTCTACAATAGGATACATACAAAAGTGATTAAGTTTTCTCTAATTAATTTTAAAGTCCATTTCTTTCCTGCCAGTCTCTTGTATAAAAGAAGGCAGCAGGAAGAATAGCAAGAGCTCTGCAGAGAGGTCTATAGACATCACTTTGAAAATTTACCCACAGTGAAGCACTGGCTCAGTTCCTCCCCGTGTTATCACTTCTGTGGAGCTCCAGCATGTATTATGCACTCACTCCACTCATGGGACTTCTCTTGAAGTTACTGGAGCTCAGCATGGGGGACACGTGCAGGATCTTACAGACCCTCTGCAGTGTAGGCAGGAAGAGCTGCACTCAGCTCCATAAGTGCACCTGTACTCGACTTACTCTGAGTACAACATATGGATTTGGGAAGAAATATGGATTCTGCTTAGGAGTAACTGGGTACAATTCCCTCCTTCTCATACACAAAACCAATGAGGAGTGGGAATAACTGCTGATCCCAGCAAGCACATTTGGAAGCTCCCAATGACACACCCCAGTGGGATGAGTTCATGCCATGCTAAGAGCTCACAGGAGGAGGTCAGCACTAATCCCTGCCACTTGACTGTGAGAGGAAGGAAATGGTTCATGCAGAACTGTGTGAGCACTAGGGGATTGGAAGAAATGTTTTTATTTTTACATTGGGCTTTATTTTGGGGAATGGGAACACAATTGTAAAAAAAGTGTAATATTTCTGCTGGCCATAGCAAAAAATTAAAATTAGCTCTTGTTTAGGGCCTGCAGTTCCAGATCAAACAAGTGGCCCAGCAACACACACTGGTGTAAAATGACCTTAATGTGGTAAGGGACCATAGAAACCCTGACCAAACTTAGCTTTTTTCCTTATTTCAGTGAAGATATAAATGAATAAGATAATCCATATTGGACTTGGTAGGAGGAACATTATTAAAAAAAACAGAAGAGAATAAAACTATTTTCCATGCCTGGATTTCATAAGTAGGCTTTTGCCTGCACTGTACAGCTGAATTCTTATCTTCCAAAGTTAGGAAACATAATATTAGGAAATAACTGTATATGGTATTGGCAATCCACTTTTTCGCAGCACTTTGCAGGAGAGCTCCCTGTTCCACATCTGGACCTGCAGATGTTATCACAGTACCTATAAATTTCAACTAGTTGGCAATTACAATGCAGCGAGTGCAACTGTGGGGTTGTGAGAAGAACTTTGCAAAAATATTTATAGTGGAGACAGCTGCAAGCAGTTATCGGCAGATAACTCTGAAAAGCAGCAGAGTTCCGAGGGGAGCAGAAGGGACAGGGCAGAGATGTTCATCCCAGGGAACGCGAGGCTGGTTCCACTAGATGGCACCCAGCGCCAGCATCGCATTTTTGGATGAGCAGCAGCAGAAAAATGGGTGACACGACGGAAAGCTGAACTGAACATAACCCCCTACACACCTCCGCCCAGGGAAATGGGAACTGCGGGTCTCAGCCGGCTCCCGCCGTGGGAACTGTAAACCACGGGCCACTGAAAGCAGAAGGCAAATGTGTCAAACAGGAAGGGTTTCTACCCTGAGTCTACCAAGAGACTATGAAGAGCTGAAATAACAAAAAGGGAGATATTAAATCTGTGAGGTCTCTTTCGTGTACCTCTGGCTTATTTTAATTTTTAAATCAGATTTTTTGAGTCTATGTCATTGGCATCTACTCGTCCTATAGAGAGCTAAAATGAGCTGCTACCCCTTATGTGGGGAATTTACTTTGGCAACAGCTCTTATGAAAGAATGTTGCAGTCCTGTATAAAATGGCATTTGGGAACATATGTGCTAAGGATGTGCCCAAATTGGCTTGTCAAATTTATTGAGAGCTCAGATGAAATCTGGAAAACATTGGTATGAGCCCCTTTTGACTTCAGACAGAGCCTGAATCTGGAGAGCCTGCAAAACATAACAAAAATAATTAGAAATCTCCCTTTAAAAAACAATTTATGCTGGCAGATTAATGTCATTTTATTTAAAAAGTGATGCCACAGATTAGGTTAATTGGCTTCCTTATTAGTTGGCCTCAGCAGGGGTGTAGCAAGGGCATTAGTGGATACAAATGCTAAATTGCCTGATGAGGCAGATCATAGCTGAGGACGAGGAACCGAGTAGAGAGAGTGCAGGGGAAGTCACACTGCCACAGTGTTTCCAGGAATGAGTGTCTGACGAGCAGGAGGGATACTGTGGAGGTGAGTGAGTTTATTTCCCATCACTCACTGCCTCAGCTGTTGAAATGGAGGTATGGCAAGGGGCCAGGGGCACACACCAACAAGATGTAAAGCTGGTGCCTACTTGCAGAAGAGGATTAATGCATGAAAAAGTTTATAAAAACAGAAAAGGTGTTGTTGCCTAGTGCATAATTTTGTCACTCCTGTTATTGTCAGGTGGAGGGCACAGATGCTGCTTGTGGGTTGCAGATTTCACTGTCACCAAAGAACCTGGAATGTCAAACTGAACTGAACCTTGGGCTGTGTCAGTGTGCTTGGCCCTATCCTCAACACCCTTCCTCCACACACATCCATCAGTGCAATATTCCTGTGTTAAATATGAAATACTCAATGAAGATTTTTACCTTTTCATCCAACAAAGGCTTTCAGTTGATGTATTTCACCACCTGTTACATCATGTTCACCTGCTACCCCTGTCCTCTCTCTTCATGCACCACCCTAAAATACACTCAGAACTTCATAGGAATGATAAATGCCCCTGTTTCAGGGACATGGTAACGTGCCACCCTTTCCACCACCCACATACACTATGATCACTTCAAAGACCAATGAAATTGTTACTGTACAGTATGGTTTACAATGTCTGTCCATGTACCTAAAGCCTAAACTTTGTAAACGACACCTGCACCAACACGAGGTGCAGTGACCCTTCCAACCCTTGCAGTCTCCTGATCCACCACTACATCGTTCTGTGGAGACACCAATGCCTGACACACCAGTGTGCCTGCCTTCTGCTATGCTCCCACTTTCCAGATCTTCCCCTTATGCTGGATACTTCCCTGACACATCCAACCCTCCAACTCCCTGCACCACTGCCCAACCAAACATGGAGAGCAACGGGAACCACATCTTAGTGTGCAATACAGTCAAAGCTGGAGGGAACAAGAAGCTGGTTTTCAGGGACAAAGAAAGATCATCCAGCAGTAGAAAACTGCTGGGCCACTGTATTGTTATTTTTTAGCATTTCTAATACATACTATGCATGCTACTTCTATTTTTCCCCGCTTTGTTTTGTCTGGAATAGAACTTTGCTGTCAGTCAGATCTTTTCACTCTTAGCCAGGTTTGCTGCAGATACAAAGCTTATGTGCTCATGCTGTGTCTTCATCCTGCCACTGAACATCCTTTCAGCCCATGAGCTACTTCTCAGATACATTGCCAGAAAGACAGAGTTTTCAAAAAATAAATAAATCAAGTAAATTCCTGGAAAATAAACAAAAACAAAAACAAACCAAGCAAAAACCAGGTTGAGGCAGGGAAAGAAAGAGACTGAAGAATCTGGAACACACGAACACTAGAGCTTTAACTTGGTTGATGCCCATAAACTTTGTAATTCCCATATTCCAACCATACATGGAAACAATTTAACCTCAAATTCATGATTTTTTGGGGTGAGCCAATTACAAGATGTAAGCTGGAGGGAAGCAGGCTGCACAAGTTCCTGGGCTCACAGATTTTAAATCACGTATGTTTCTAGTACACATTTTTTTTCGTATGAGTAGCATTTCTCTGTCACTAAGTAGAAGCCAAAGGAGTTATTTTAGCTTCATTGTTGTTGTTTTTTTAGCGGGTTGTTGTTGTTGTTGTTGGGTTGGAGGGTTTTTTGTGGGTTGGTTTGTTTTTTTCCTGTTGGTTTTGTGTGTGTGTGTACAAGTATGCTGAGACAAATCCCTGAGGAACACCTGAATGTAGCTAGTATTTTTTTATGGGGGAAAAAATGCTGAGAGAAGTCTTTATACCTTGCCATTGTATCTGTACTTCTCCATTGTTAAACTCACTGGCTACTGTACCAATGAAAATGGATTGGAAAGAGAGCAGGAGGCTCAAAAATGTACATGTTGCAATGTCTGATTTCTAAGACTTTTGCCCTTAAGACATCATCCTGTGTTAAAAAATATAGTTCCCCTGAGGAGTGTCCAGGGATGTGGCTGCTGATCCACAGCACACAGGCACAGTGGGAGCTGCCTACAGAAAGCAATAGGAAATACTGGGCACACAGGCATGGGCAGGATCCTGCCTTCTCCCAGGGGCAAAGCCCTGGCCTGTGGAAGCAGAAATCAACAGGACTTTAGGACATGTTTCAGAGTTTTCCTAAGTCAGAGACACAGTAATCCATTTACTACAGCGGTGTGGGTGAGAGACAGTGGATAGAAACTGAAAGGAGAGGTTCAGACTGGATACAAGGAGCAACTTTCTCCCCATGAGGACAGTCAGGCAGTGGAAGAAATTACTCAGTGAGGCTGTGCAGTTCCCATCCACGCAGGTTTTCAAAATCCAGCTGGATAAAGCTCTCAGTAACCCGCTCTGAGCAGGAGGTTGGACATTGAAGAGTGTTTCCAGCCTGAGTTACCTGGTCATCCTATGATCTCCCTGTGTACAAACCAGGGAGACTTCTTTAAACTTTGCATGTTTTGCCATCCATTACAAGGACTCCAAACACCAGCTGTTTAGCCATAATATATGGTAATGGCAATTTAGTGAAGAAAGTATTAAAATGATATTTTTTATAACCAGAGTTATGTGCAATGCTCTACAGAAATGGCAGAACACAACTATATTGTCCCTTTTTACCATTTCTGCACAGTTAACACCATTATGACTCTTAAAACACACAACCTGGCACCAGCTTCCTGGCTTTTAGATTTGTATTTAATGACAGTGAACTAAGGAATTTTGCTGTGTAAGTTATTAATTTCCATTGGTGCTATGGAAACACCATGTACCATCATATGCCTATACATGACTTATTGCTGTGGTGGTATCCCATTTCTTATCAGTTGGGCCAGAGGGAGGGTTTAAAAAACTGCAACAAATCAATGCTAAAGAATCCAAGAATCATAGAATTATATAATGGTGTGGGTTGGAAGGGACCTTCAAAACCATCTAGCTCCAATTCTCCTCCTGTGGACAGGGTCACCTTCCATGAGACCAGGTTTCTCAGAGCCTCATCCAACCTGGACTTGAACACTTCCAGGGAAGGAGCAGCCACAGCTGCTCTGGACAACTTGTTGCAGTGCCTCACCACCCTCACAGGAAAAATTTATTCCTAATATCTAATGTAAACGGACCCTTTTTCAGTTTTTGAAGCCTTGTCCTATCACTCCATGCCCTTGAAGAAGGTCCCTCTCCATCTCCCTTGCAGGCTCCCCTCAGATACTGAAAGGCTGCAATAAGGTCTCCCTGGAGCTTTCACTTCTCCAGCGCTCTGGTGAGTGGCCAACTGTGGCTCTCAGCCAGACGACACCACATCTATATTCTAGACAAAAGCTTGAAATCTGGAATACAAAATTCATGTAGTCTGACTCTCTGGGGAAGCTGACCACTTCTGCTTCCAGACTTTGTCATCTCCTGCACAACACACAGCTCAGTGGATGCTGCCTCTGAAAGTCAGACCCTTGCAAAGGGCTGTCACAGGAAACCATTTGTCACAATACAGGTTGTTTTGCAGGATTCTTAATGTCTGAGTTTTAAAATGAAGACATTGAAAAATTGCTTACCCATGAGGTATTTTGCTGAGGACATAATACGCTGTGTATGAATGCTGATACACCTGCAAAATGAATTAAGAAAAAGACAATAGAAAAAAGAGATTAGTAATTGTCACCTGTGTTAATAGGGCTCTTTTTCTGCAAAAATGATCTAGCATTTATGGCTGGGAAGCTCTTATAAACACTTCAAAATCTATAGTAAAAAAAGAACAATACATTAATCCACTTAAAGCTGTTGTGTGTTCTTTTCATCCTGCACTTTATTACAGTGTTTGGCAAATCGTATACACCCAGATGCTCAGTGTCGTTACCATGGCTACCAGGTCTTTGATTAAACTGGGGGCACATGGGCTCTGCAAAGGCTAAATATAGAACAGTCATTAATGAGGACACCTTGGTCAGCTGGAGACATTCTCCATCATTATAACTAGACACAACAGGGATGTAACGCATATTTTTTGCTTTATTCCCACGTAAATGAAGCAGGGAGTGATGCTGGGTGATCGCCAAGCAGGTTGTCAGACCCCTGTCAGTCAGCAAACAAAACTGTATTGTCTTAGGGCATAAAGCTGACCTCATGTTTCCGTGACCTGCTAAATTGCATCTTCATAACAGTCCGTGCTCTTTGGGCCTTGGGGAGGAGCTGGGCGGCTCACACAGCAGCTCATCTCAGAGGGCAGAGTTTATTACTTATTTTCTAAGCAGTAAATAATAACAACAGAGTCAATGTCAGCGACTTAAGAGTCGCTGATTTTCTGCTACTGACAGCACAAACCTAACAGTGATCAGTGGTCGCCCAAGGTGGGTAATGCTGAGCAACACAGAAGTCAGGGCACTAGAGTGAAAGGTCTAAATATGAATCACTTTACACAAATTTATACAGGCAGTCCCTTTCACAATTCTGTCCTCTTACTGTATGCTACTAAATAAATAAATCTCCTAATAGACAAGGAAGAAACTTCTTGAATGCCTGCTTCACCAACCAAGTTTGTCTGATCAAAATAATTTTTCCTAGGTTCCTCTGTTTTTGCACAAATACTCCTTTTTTTACTTATGCCAAGAAACCATGAGATGTCCTGGATGATGCTGCCAGTCTCAGCAGGGGCCATCCCAGGCACATCACTCGCATCACAAGCAAGCATGACTCACCACCCATCACTCTTGAGGGCAAGCCTGCACAGTAGTGTCTGTAACAGGCTTACAACGTTGGGGGTCTCAGTAAAGAGACAGATAAACAGCAGGCACACCATCCTGCAGATATTAAAACAAACTTCTCTGTTGCATTTTGAATCCAAACACAAAATCCTTACACTACTGCATGAGCTCCCTGAAAAATGGGCATAGAGAAAGAAGCAGTGGATTTCTATGTATGAAATGCAGAGACTGATGCCAGATTGATGTGATACCCTTCTTTCCTGTGCAATTCACTCCCTTCATTACAAGGACATCATGAGGTCACATCCCCAAATGCTATCTCCTTTTAGGCTTCAGATCCATAAAGACTCCTACAGCAAGGTGATTCTCTGGTGTGTTGATATAAGGGAAGGTCTACGAATATAAGTGAATTCACTACAAGCTAGCATTTATTTTAGTACAAGTGTCTTTTTTAGATCCACCTGCTTCAGAAGATGTCAAATAAATTACCATTTTCTCACCCTCAACCAATCATACCAAAGAGCTCTTGAATCTTCTAATGCTGATGCCTGAGACCTGGCTGATGTATGTGGCCTTAGGGTTTATTCCAGCTTTGATAAAGTCGTACAACTGGTAAAATTTCTTAAAGAAAAATCACTGGAGGACTAAATTTGTCTACAAATATTAAAAACCTCATAATATATTGTCATTAAATACTGAGACACTTTTGACTTCAAATACCCTGACAGGGGGAGGTAGAAAATTATGTAAATATAGATAAATTGTGATCTGAGGCCAGGACTGTTGTTCAAGGTAATAAGCCAGGCTGCATTGTCAGATATCAAAGGCAAAAGCCAGCCCCCAAAATGAGTATGAACAGATGCCTTCAGGCAAAAAAAAGAAAAATGTAGCAGGCTGGAGGGAAAGGAAACAGGCAGGGAAGTTTTGAGCAGGACATCTGGTACAGAGTCCTACAGCAATGCTGAAGAATTCAGAGCTGTCTTAGAGCCATTAACGGAGACTGAGGTAAACTATTTTCTTTGCAGAGATAGTTTAGGAGTGGGGAAAACAAAAGTTGCAGGACACCCAGAGAACTCCTTTATTTTCTGAATGCCGTTTGTCATCATCTCTGTTCTTTGGTCAGACTCTAAACTATCTCACACAAGCTGTGCTATAGTATACAGTCCTCGAAATCTGTCAGAGTTCACTCACGGGAGCAATGCTTTCTCAGGTAAATCAGTAGGTTTCCTCCTGTAAACAAGAACTATTTGTATGAGCAAAGATTTCAGGATCAGACATTTATTACTATTACAGTTTTTAAGAACACAAGGACATGCAGTTCAAAAATCCTCCTCAGCCCTATTATTTCAAACCTATTTGGAAAACACGCAGCAAACAACACTCCTAAGCAGACAAGAATCCAAGAGAAACATAACTTACGTCTTTCTGAGAAATGAAATGGCTGCATTTGTCTTAGATACACAAACCAATTAAAGTTAATCCAACTTTTTGAGAGGATGACTATGTGTGGTTAACATCTCCACTAGAATTTCTGCAGGGGTTGAGATGAACTAGGCTATTCACTTACCAGCAGGAAAACCCCACAGCAGGGAAAAGTACAGGGAAAAGATGAGCATTCTTCTGAAATTCAAAGCTAACACTCAGAGACTTGACAGTTCGTAAAAGTTAGTATTCATTTCATTTAACCTCTCTTTTTCTGAGGCTTGGCCAACAAAAATAAATGTATTAACGCTCTCAGTTTCCCTTCCCTATTGAAGAGTGTGGTAAAAGCCATTGCACTGATTGCTGAGGATTTATCACTAGCATCAGAAAAAACCGAAGAGTTTAGTTTATGTTGCACTTAGCCCTGATTTTTGGCTGGATCCCAGAAGCATACAGATCCTCTCAGTAGAGAGGCATATTTGACAGTAGCAGAGCTTTTGACAACTGCTTTGCTCTGTACACTCTGTGTGCCAAGTTATCTCACCACCGTAAGTTAGAACAGGTTTGAGACTGCTCTGAAGGGCTCTAGGTATTACCACAATTGGTTGTCAGAAGCTCCTATACCAGCTGTCACCAACAAGTGCTGTAGAAGTCATTATACTAAAACCATTGTGCCAGAAATGTTCCCACTGGGCCTCTCATCCCAGGTCACAGCACAGATCTTGTTTACTTTCAATCTACATCATGCTCTGCAACAGGTGCATGTTTACACTGAAATCATAAAGGGGCTGAGAGACAGATCTATCCTTTCCCAGTGAAGTCTTGGAAAGGCAATTATCTCCCTAAATTTCAGAAGAATACAGGAATAATTATATATGACAACACCTTGTTGTGAAGCCACTGATCTCGTTTTATGCAACCAACAGAAGAAACCTGGACATGACCAGATGACAGCAGAAACAGAAACACTGCATCATATAGAGCAGCAGACAAGAGCATCTGCCTCTCCTATGCCACCAAATTTCAAAACAGTAAGGAAATTGTGGTTCCAACAAGACATAGAAACAAAATAGAAAAAGAAATTTCTATGCTCTATTACCACAGAGCAAAGAATGGTGTGAATGGTAGAGTAATGTCTCCTTGAAAGCCCTTGCTTCAATGCTCCTAGTTCAGCAGGGCTTACTAAAATAGAAACTATATGTTATTAAAGAATAGAATAGAATTGGACTAATTTATTCATTTTGACTACTCATATACCTTAAATTAGAACCCATTAGAACTCTTGTTCCTGTCCCAAAGCAACTGCAGAAATATGTGACGTAAGCCTAGAAATTTTGTGAAACATGTTTTCAGCATCTTTTGGCTGGTATAAAATATTACACTACCTGCTGAGGACTTAGCACTAGTAACAGAAAAAAAGGAGGAGTTTAGTTTACATTTCCACCTTCTCTACTGTTCAGTTTCTGACACACTTTGTGGGCTGATGACCTGCTAGCACCACCAGTAACCAGCATTTATGGAAAGGTTTTTTTTTATCTTTGAATGACAAGGTGTTATAGTTTAAGCTGGCAAAATGCCAACTGCCTGGTACCCAGTCACAAGGTCCACTCCCAGAGAAGGAGAGTGAGGGGAAAAAAAAAACTTCAAACTACATTTAGACTAAAACTACATGTATTTTTACAGGAAGGAAGAGACAATTAGAAGAAAGCACAAATATACACTCACACAAGTCACAAACAGCAAGGAACAATTTCTCTCTTCTTAATACATACACAAATCTCACTATTTCAACCCCAAATTATCTTGAGAGACTCAGTCCCCAGAGAACCAGACCCAAGCAGAGAGAGAAGAACCCACAACAAACATTTTACTTCCCAAAACGACTGCTGGGCCAGTGCTGGGCCTGGTCCTCCCCATCTCTCCCAGGACTGCTCCATGTGTGTGTCCTCTCAGCAAGACTGCTGTGGGGTGACTGACTAAACCACTCCCATACTGATTCTACTTCCTGGGAAAAAATGATGTCGTAATACAGTATAGAATACAATACTACTGGCCAGAAGAAGTCAGCTGGTAGTTCAACCCAGCTCAAATCAGCTGACAGCTTCAGGCCTGATCTAACCTCAAATTTGGGCTCACAGGGGTGAACCCACAACACAAGGTGCTGAATCAATATGAAGAGGCATCTGCTTTCAGATGTTTACAAGCAAAGAAAGGGGGGGGAAGCCCTGAGAAGAAGACTCTCCAAATCAGCCCAATCCTCTTATTTTCCGACAGGCTGTTCTATAAAAAACAGCTAATTTAGAGTCTTACCACTCAGCTTATAAAATAGCTCATGGGTTGGGGAATAAACCCAGGTGGACTGGCTGTGGTGATCTCATGATTATTACTGACTTGATAAATACAGGAATAAAGCATGATTTGCATCCATTTTTCAAATGGCTCCACAGAGCCACCTGGCCCTTTATGCAGTAGTGTTATTTACATTAAAGAATTACTGAGAAAACTCACCAAAAATCCTGTAAAACTTAGAGTTCATAAGGGAAGAGCTACAGGGCAGACCAGAAGTGCAAGCTGTGTCATAAAGTAATTTGCAAGGTTTAATACAAGATTTCTAATGTTGAGTGTCTTTCTCTTCTTTTTCAGGAATCACACATTTAGTCCAAAAAGTCATCCCAGCACCCTCAAATAAAAACAAACCCTATAAATAGTCATCGGAAATAAAATTGTACAACAGTCTGCTAAAGTCTGGAAATAGCAAGAATATATATTTAATGTAATTAATCATAAAGCACTCAGGAGTTATCTGGGTAAAATTAATCACTTTTTAGTCTGTAACGATAAAGTATATCTCCAAATAATAGACTGCCTCAGGAATCTTAACAGACCCAAGTTGTCTTTATAATCTACCTCCTTTTATACTTTATAGTAAGACAGTAAAAATACAGCACAAGTGGCTGGTGAAACAGGAACTGTCAGATCCATTAAAAGGGTTTCCCACAAAGAGTCTCTAAAAAGACATTTGCTGGAAGTAGATTATACAGCCCATTTTCCTACTTGTGCTATGAGCAGACAAATCCCCAAATGCACATATGAATGTCAAACCAATTGAATAATCCTAAACATCTGACATAACTACGTACTCCACCTTTCAATATGGTCCTGGCACCCTTGAGCAGTAACTCATGCTGTGATGCACAATATGCAGGTAAAAGATGATTTGCCATTTGGCCTTTAATATCTCTGATATTTAACCAGGCTCTGAAGCTGACAAATTAAGAGGGCAAAAAGAATAAAGTTGAATGCAGAAAGGCTGATGCTATGCATTGGCAAACAGATCACGTATTTGGTACCCTGTTATCTAACAATGGCATGAATGGGAGAGGAAAACAAGTTCAGGAGGAAAATCACAGGCAAACATTACCAAGAGATTGTGTTTTCTTCTAGTACACAGGCATATCGTGTATGTAAAGGATACAGGAAAGGATGACCTAAGTCACTGCCACACTATCACATGGATTCTTCTGTTGGTCACTCAACAACAAGCAAATATGGTGGTTAACTGTACAGGGTAACTATGTCATTCATACAAATCTTCCAGCAGAGAAAAGGATCATTATCCGACTAAAAATACCTCACTGCAATAATTTGTTAGGGTATTCTGTGGGGAATTAAAGCATGTCACTGTATCTGTTTCCAGAATTTTCTGTATTTTTGAGGAAAGTCAGCATTAAAGACTAAATTTTCACTTAATGAGTCAACATCATTTGCCTTGATCGAAATTCTTTATGATACCATTGTTTTTGTTAAATCCTTCTGTTCTGTTGAGAAGAAACCCTTCTTTTGCCTTATGTGTTGCACTGGCCCTCCAAAGGAATGAAAAATCCATTCCTATAACTCACCACCAACTTCTGGGTAACGTTTTTGTTGAATTTCTGTACTTCATTCTCCCTTGTATTTGTGATTTAGAGCACAAAGGATTACTTTGGCTGAGGCATAGTTAGGTAATGGTCTTTTAATTTTTTTTTTTCTGTCAGTGGAGACAGACTGGTCAGCAGTGTTCTCCTCAGCCCAACTATTTTTGCAAAGTATTACCACCATTTTATTGCTAATAGGTGCTTCATAGTAATGAGCTTGGAATTAGATTCTCTCAAAAGCCTCATGCTACTACTCCTTTTGTGTCACTGTAATAAAAAAGAAAATCCACCAAAATCCATACTAGTATTTTGTACCCTATGCTCAGCGAAGCTTGATTGCTTGCAAGAATAAACAAATCAATAAAGCCATATAATTTAAGGTCTCTTCCACATTCTCACTTTCCAAATTCATTGTGATACTGACCTCTTTTGCTTTCTTGTGAGACAGCATATTCTCTTTTGTCCCTACATTGAATTATCCCTTTATATTTCATCACTTGCCTGGTAATGTACCTCTAACACAGTCTCATGCTGTGTGTCAACCTGCTTGCACAGCCCTCTAAGGAACACTGCCCATTGCTCTTCATCCACTAATAAATTAGAAAACCAAAATGAAATGCTATCGACGAGCATCTCCTGAGCATGGGCTCAGCTGGCAGCCAATAACCCACAGCTGTCATCAAGCACCTGATCTGGGATGTTCTTACCCACTGCACTGTATCCAGCTGATCAGCCACATGTGTAATGTGCTCACAGCTGCAGAAAGTGCACACTAAGAGTGCTGTGCCACTCCCGGACAGTCTGGGGAGCTCAGGAAAAGGCAGAGATGGGGGAAATGGGTTTGAGTATGAAAGGTGGTAAGAAGAGTTCTCTAGATCAATCAATCTAGAGAGAATTTGGCTCATTTTGGTTTCCTCTGTTATAACTGTCTCTGTATTCCAGAGGAACTGTCATAAGTTAATGTTTGGGCAAAAGGAGGCAATGGGGAATGCACGTTTTACGGTTGTTATGGGAAGAAATTTCCATTTTTCTTGCAAAGAGGAGGGGAGGATCCTGATCCAGCAGCATAACTGTGCCTGGGTGAAATGACACAGCCAACACTATGCTGCCAGCATCTCAGAGACCCAATAGGTCCACACCTCATCTGAATCACACCAGTGTGAATAAGGAACTGCCTCAGTCATACCCAGGAAATGAAGGATTGGCAATGGAGTGTCTCTGGAACCAGGAAAAATTTTAGCAATTATTTGGAAGAAGGAAGTGAAATGCTATACAGAAGGGATGGAGAGTGCAAGAACACAAGAGGCAGTGTATCATTAGGAAGAGTCTTTGCATGGCTCTGTTTTTCAAATCTTTTAATAATTTATTCTCTAAGACTGAAAATTAATCATTGCAATGTGAGCCTGAAGGAGCTTCTCTCTATCAGAGTGTCCTTGGTGTTAGAGGACAACAAGAACAGCTCTTTAGTCATGCAGTACTGTGAATGCCCAGCCACCCACACCAGAAAGGCTTTCTTGGAGTGGCAACAAGCTCACATCAAGGTGACATCAGGAAGGGACAGTATGTTCATGCCACAGGGACTTGCATTTTAGAAGCATTTGTAATTCAAGCTCAAGCCGATTGTGACGGGGTCATGCGCCGAAGGCAACACGCACAGTTAATATGTAAATCTGTCCTGCAAACATACAGAGGGTGTTCTGGGATTAAAAGCTGATTTTCCAGGCACCAAACCAAAGGTCTCTAAAACAGCAAAGCCAAGGAGTTGTTCCTTTGCAAATAATGTCATCTCAAGTTTGCAAAACAACCATAAATAAAGTGTGATGGCAACATCCACCTCAGTAATAGATGGACTGCCATGCTGTAAGATAATGCTGTTAATTCACCTTCCACAATCTGATTATCTATCTCGGTTGTTTTGTGACAATAATTCTTTATTAAAAGATTAGTTTCCAAATTACACTTTTGAGAGCCTTATTATACTGACAGTGCCAAAAGGGAATTTCAAGGCCGGCTTTAGGATTTATGACTTTGTGATGCAGCAGAGTAGAGTGGATGCTCTTGTTGTTACAAATGCAGCTCCAGAACCAACTTAGGCCACAGGTATTAACATACAGCTCGTGTGCCAGCTCTCACCCCTAGGAGACCGTTAATCCAATCTGCCAACTGCTGCTGCACTCTAATACAGCGCTGCCCTGCCAAGCAATTACAAAAGCCTCCTTTTGCTCCCGAGCCACCTGTCCCTCCCAGCGCTTCGCTGGCATCAGCAAGCCCTTGCAGTCACTGGCTTAAAGGACAACTGCTCCATTTTTAACTGGTAAGTGAAATGGTAGTTGCAAAGCACTCAGTAGGATGTTTACACCAGCCTTTGTGCACTTGTTGATTGCTCAGGTTATTGGGAAGTAGCTGCTATGAAGTTATTAAGAATTACAAATGAGGGCTATGAAGGATGAGCTCGTTTCAGTGTTGATCTTGTTTTAAACTTTTATCAATATTCACACTGCATATAGAAACTCCCAGGTTCCCCTCCCATCTTCTGTTTAGAAACTTGGAAATGAGAATTAATTTATCTAGGTCAAAGTTATCTTTGTGATTCTAACATACAAAACAATATGTATATGAAAAAGAAGTAAAAGATGAAAAGACAACATTATTATGTAATAAGAGTACAAAAGTACCCTAGGGCCAAATAAAAGTTTTAAAGGAAAGAGCAATTATACCAAACTCGGGAAACACAGAACACCTTCAGATCCACACAAACACACACATGAAAACATTAAACCATGATACTCTGGTAATATCTGGGGTCACAGTAATAGCTGTATTGGGCAAGACTCAAAGTCCATCCTGTTTGCTCTCCTGGCTCATTAGCTCAAAGCCAATTCAGAAAGCAGACTAGAGTTAGCTGATTTGCAGTCATCCTTTCCCAGGTTCTTTGCAACTTGGAGTCCCTCTCTTCGCAGCTGCCTGCCTTGAGGGATGTCCCTGCTATTGACCTCTACGGTCATTCTTTACAAGTCTTTACCCTTTTTGCACCTACAACCTCATGCAGCAACTCCCTTTTCCTAGACAATGGTGCCAAAAGCTTGTTTGGGTATGATTCCTCTGAACAGCCTTTGGTGTCTATTTTAGCCTGAGATTTACACCCTGGATTACACAGTTTACAGAGGCAGCCCAGGGTAGCTGATGGAGATGGGGAGTTTACAGGGTTCACATTCACTTGACTGACTCTCACCTCCATTGCCTTTGGAATTACAAGTCTGAAGGCTGAAGGACAGCATGAGAAATCAATGCTTCATACTGCTTCTAATGAAATATTAGACAATGCCTTCTTTCAATGGAACATTTCTTGAACTAAGCAGACTGACCGTGGAAAGATTCTAAAAGCCTCTTTTTTGTTAAGTTTACAATGCAAATGGTACAGCTTTGTAGCAATTATGTGAGAACCAAGCCATGAAAATAGGCTGAATGCTTAGTATATCTAATTAATTTATTAACTTTTAAATAATTTACAGAAATTAGCCACTACAGAACCACAGCATATGTTCTTTCTATTTTTAAAAAAAAATACAAAAATTGCTTATTCTACTATAGTAGCTGAGAATGTGAATACTACAAAGACGTTATTGAAATCTTTTATGATGTTCCCAGGCTCAGGGCACTCTTAGAGGACTCACAGAAAGGAACCTGAAACAAGAAGGATGAGACCATCAGAGAGTATTAGAGAGCAACAGTCTAAAAGCACTGAAGTGGATTTGAAATGAAAGTATTCAGATACATGTCACGGACCTTGGTCCAAAATCCTCTCTCCATTCAGTGAGAGATTCATTTTCCAGTTCTACATGAGATCAGAAGACTCAGAGCTGTATCTCGATGGTTCTGATTCACTGGAGGAGACAATTCTATTTTCTGACATAAGGAAAATAAACTGAAATCGCAGAGGAGACAGCAGGACATTTTGTGTGTTATATTTGTGATACGGTGGACAACTTCCAAGAGGTAAACGGGCTGTGGTGATGATGAGCATCTTCTCAGAAAGCAGGGGGAGAGCAATGATGGAGAGGAAGAAGCCCAGAACATCCCCTGCTCTTTGCCTGCTGCAGAACCTTTCACAGCATTGCCATTGACAGCATCACTGTGAGGGTACTCTCCTGCTCCTGCACATAAAAATATTAGGACTCATGCATTTAAAGACATTACTAAAGCCCTATGATTCTCTTCTCTTTTCAAAAAAGAGCTTCCTTTGAGCAGAGAATAAAAGAAAAAAGAGTAGAAGATTCCATTTTCAAATCTGGGTCATTGGCTGCCCAAGGAGGAACGTTAATTACTGGTTTTAACATGGTACTGGTAAAAACAGAATTCTGTAGGCAGTTAGTGAGATAAAAGGCATTTGTTCAGGGTAAACACAGAGCCACACTCCCTGGATTTAGGCATGTAACTCGACTAAAGAGGAGAACATTTGCTTCAGAAGATTTGCATTTCTGAGTGCAGCAATTTCATTGGGGTGCTCTGCATATTAAGAGCTGTTTTTCCAGAAGAGGGCACTAAATATATTTTTTTATTATTTCAGTTATTAAAAAATTAGAAAAAATGTAAGAGACTGGAAATCAGAAGAATTAGATTATAAACTCCTGCAGGCTGGGACCACTTCCTGTGTTTCTGTATATACACCAGAATTAAATTATTTCTGATTTTGCTTTCTAAAGCCTTTTAAAGTACTGTTATTTTCCCATTTTGCATCCTACTCTTAATATATTTCTTTTCTTAACATTTTAAAATACCTACCTATACTTATCACGATCCATCACAAAATGGGATTTTTCTTGTCCCTAAAAATTTCGGAAGCAAATTTATGCTAAAAAGCAGGAACTCACCTCTAATGTAATTCTGAAGCTTCTCAATACTATAAAGAATCTAATTATTTGTAAATTTCTAATTTTTTCCATTAATTTTCATTCTGCTATTTATTTCATTCCTCTTAAAGCAAAGAAAGTTCCCCCATGTTTCACTAAGATAGATTCCCATATCTTCTTAGACTGTAAGAAAAAATCTGCAAGTATTTTACTACTATCTATCTTAATTTGACTATCTAGAAAACCTTGTAGAATTACCTTACCTATGCTTTATTAAAGAAACAAATTGCAGTTTATTTTTAAGACGTTTTGGTAACCTTATTAGGACATTAATCTCTACCAGTTTGCTCATGTCAGCTCATCTATACACTTAGAAAAGGAACCAGAATGAGAAACATAACCTTATGCAAGCTAAGAAAAATTGGTTATTTTTGTATCATAACGTTTTACCTTGGGTCTTTTTTATTTTCTCTTCTCTGTTTGATGAAAATCTCATTTACTAAAGAAAATATTTATGGAGGAAGACTGCTGATAACTGACACCGATACATACTACACCTCTGTACTCTTGCATGGCAGGCTAATTATTACTGAGTTTTGATGCTGCTCTAGTCTTCCCTAGAACAGTGGATTTGCTTTTCAGTTTACTGATGTGTATCTGTGCCTGTGAATAAATGCAGGATACAGTTTATTGGTCTTTGCTACACAAGCAAGGCTGTCCAGCTTGGTTTGAAATAATAATTTTGCACTCACTCATGTCTGCGCAATTTCTGCTGAAGTCTCCCAGCTCAAATCAGGAGGCTTCCAGTTTAGTGCTAACTCCATTTATTTGTATTATTAGATGAACAGCAGGAGTCAAATCCACCGGTTTTTACAGAAAGCAGTTAAAGCTCAGAGGGGGCACAGCAGCTGAAGTCAGCAGACTCACTTTTTAATGCTCTGCATTTCATGCAATTAGTATTTTGTTGCAATAATTGCAGTAAACACCAGTCCCTGGAATGGAGACTCCGTAAGAAGTTGAGATTTGGTGCAGTTGTACCTAAAGTGTTGCCATAGAGGGAGCAGGAAAACTGGAATGTGGGGACAGAGGACTAGAGGAAGACTGGTTGTGCAGAGCTTTGCTTCCCAGCTCCGGCATACACATCATGTTGCGTTTTATGAATGCACCTAGATCATCATTTCAGAAGCACAAACTTCCCCTGAAAACATCCCCCAATTAAAAAATTAAAAAGCTGGTTTCCCAATGTGGTTTCATTGTTTGGTTCATGAAAGAGCTACAGGCAACAAGTCATCATAGTGACTACCAACGATAAATCATAGAATAGTTTGGGTTGGAACTTCATCTAGTTCCAAGCTCCCTGCTTTGGGCATAGACTCCTTCTACTAGACCAGGTTCATTCAACATTGAGATGATCGAACTCCAAGAATACCTACTGAGGATGAGATAAGCATCCTTTCTTTGCATTTATGGGGTACAAGCACATGTTCCATGAATAATGGACACAAGCAGCCTCCACTCAGCTATTCTTCTTTGCTGACACTCAGTGCCTTTTATGGAAAATAAAGAAAAAGTATGTAGAATTTTTTTTGCTGTTTCTACTAAGTAGCAATGAAAGACCCTTAATTTTAAAGAACAACCCTTTGTCCCATGGCCCAAGGAAATTAACTACCAAAATGTCCCTGCAGTTAACTTGAGTTCCTAACCATGCCCTAACTCCTTGTTTAAACTAGGTTGTTTGGTTTGGTTTTGTTGGGTTTTTTTTTTCCTGTAATTAAACCAAGCTGTGCTAAAGAAGAAAATTTGCTGTAAAGAGCAGAGAACCATTCAGGCTACATAAAGAAACACATTTTCTGATGGAGCTTTGCTGGGATTTCAAATGAACCATGAGGGTCCTCCAAATCAAATGAAATAAAGAATAAGTCTGACCTGTTTTCTTCCCCTGTGTTAGTCAAAAATTGGTCCTGAAAGTTAACAAAAATGAAATTAGTTTCTGTGCTTTCTCCTTCAAAAGTGGCCTCTAGGATTAAACTTGTCAGTAATTATTGCTCCATTGGCCTATAATTGTGTCCAAAAGTTTCCATTCTAAACAATGTGACAGAAATTGGACAAAGTGATGACCGCTGAGCAGAAAGAACAAATATTCCCACCACTTGATAACATGTTTACTCAATTAAAGTGGGTATCCACCCCCTTATAGCAAGAATTTGTAATTGTGTAAGCATGTGCAGCAGAGAAAATTCGGCATCAAAAGGACTCCACTGTCAGAGGCACAACTGAGGACACCTGAGAAGACAGTGTTTGCACAACACTGTAATAGAGTTTTGAAAACCCATAAATCCCTCTGGAGTTGTGTGGCAAACTTCCCTCCCTCTTTGTGCCACTGCAGATATCAAACATTAATTAGGCTGAAACAATTACTGATACCAACACACAACAGCAAAACTCTGACAGAGATTTGCTACCGCTGAGATGGTAGGAAAACTTCCCAGTTGCTGAGATTTCATGTATGAGCAGCTTTGGTTTATTTGGTGCAAGGTGACCGCAAAGAGTTGATGTCCTGGGTTAGATACACTCCCCCAGCTCGGACAGAAAAGCAAATGGAAGTGTAGAAATGTTTTTGAATCAACCTTCCCATATGCCTTTGAAAATTATGTTTTGTCTGTCCTGTTGAAAATGGCAGATTAGGGAATTTATTCATGGTGAGTTTGAGATTAGAAAAGACAGGCTTTGTCTTTCACAAAGGGTATTTTAAATAGATCAAATTCATAATTAAAAAATCCCATCACAATCTCCTTTTGAAATCAATTATTGCCTCTAAATGTTGTCAAACAATAGCTGCTGCTTCAGTTTCAAATCCAAAGTAAACCATCACCCACAAAATTAACCTCCTGTATGTTCTCAGCACTTTTTTGTTAATACAACACTTCTGGACACACAAGCCTTAGCTTTAGTTATGTAAATGTAGCTGGAGCACTGCTGTCCTACTACAAGTAGGATAAAAAGCACTTTGTTAAACAAGGTTATTTACATTACTGATCTTGGCTGTTAAAACAATATGACTCAAAACAGGATCTGCAAGAATTAGGAGAAAAAAAGGTGGTCCTCATCTTCAGCCCTGTAGCCTCAGAACCACCTTGCTGAAAGCCCACAAAAGGCATGCTCATAATAACACTGCCATTTTCAGAAGCTGTGAGAATTTCATGGAAATACTAAGATTAGATGAATGGTACTAGTAATATGTATTCTAGTGAAAGCTCAAAAACTACTGATTTACAACAAACACCAAATATTAAACAACAATCACTAAACCAGGTAGCACTATTTTATGGTTCTAATATTCTATCTATCTGTGCTCATTTTATTGTGGAATCACTACACTGTTCTTGAAAACAATATTGGGTGGGAATGAAAAAAGTAAATCTGAAATAAATTTATTGCCAAAGAAAGAAAACAGATTTATGTAAACCTATTTCTAGCTCTAGTAAATTCATTTCAATTAAGTAATAAATATCATGGCAACGATATGAGCAGTATTACTGATGATTGTTATGACAGTGTCTAATTTTCAGAGGCATATTTATCATAATAATGGTTATCACCTAGCTCAAAAGGATGTTGTGAAGATTCATTAATATTTATACCCATTAGTGTTTTGGAAATAACATGCATTATATTATTTTAATTTTTACACAGCTAGTTAAAGCAATATAATGTTGTAATGGGACCATAAGCCAAAACCTGTTCAGTCACATAACAACCAGACTTGAAGAAATAGTAAGAAATAGTGGCAACGATAGTAATATATTGCTGCCTGTAAATAATGCTTTTTTACTTCATTCACACTCTAAATACAAAGTCTGAGGTCCGGACTGGGTCTTTCTGAGGTCTCTTTGGTCCCCCCACTCCTGTTAGAGATGTGGCAACAGGCAGGGAGAATGGAAATGTAGAACTCACATGAACTACTCCAAAAATAATAGTTGGGTCTGCTCTAATTACTACAACGATTAATTCTTTGCAGCTTCCAGCATTACAAAAAAGCATTTCTTCAACTGCAAAATAGGTAACAGCATCTGTTATATCAGCTGCAAAAGTCTCTAAGCCCTAACTTTCTTCAGAAATCTTTGCAGTTTGGTTCATACTAATCAGCCAGGACTTCCATGTGTAATTGCTCTTAACTAGCACAAACACTGTAATGGACTGATAAACTGGAGATGAAGAACAAATAGCTTTAGGAGGAACCTTAGCCAGTTTATTCCCTCTCTTGCATGATGACAACACTTATTCACAATAAAGGCAATTAAATATTCCCTCTTTAATGTCTCACTGTGTCACTCAAGAAAATCACTTTTCTTCTCACACATTTCCTCTATTGCTTTTATTCCATTACACAAACTCCATTGGTAACTCTGCCACAGAAAGCTGCACAAGCTTTTGTTACTCATCTTGATTCTTACTCTACCACAATCCCAGTCACAGAAATGCTACTGGATATAAGAGGTGCTTTGTCAATTGGCTATTTCAGAAATCTCTTTTAATCATGGAGAACCACAGAGGTGATTGCAGCCCAAAGACTGCTGTGTCTCTCCTGGAGACATGCAGGGACCACAGAGATTGTCCAGCAATGCTGGTGGAACCTTGTGCTGGGCAAGAGTGGCTCTGGTCTGACACCACCAGAGACAGCCTTGTCCCTCTGCCCCCTTTCTGCTGAGGTGCTGTGGCAGCGCCCACATGTCTGTGTGTTTGGGGATGACTAAACCCTATGTCAGAGCCCCACTCACTTGTTTTGGTGAAGGATGATTTGAAATCAGAGCTTCTCTACAGATATTTTTATTCCCCAATGCTTTCCCCACATTCCACCCTGTTGTTTCAGCCTCAGGTTGCACCTTGCTTTAGTGTAAAGAAATTAAAAACAAACAACAGAAAAATTGCAGGAGTATTTTAAGGCAAAGAAGTCTGGTGCCTTCCCTGTGACCTTTCCAGAAAAAGAACAAATCTTCTGTGTTCAAGGTTAGAAAAGCTCCCTATTAGCACAAGGCTTACCCAGAATATTGCTGCCTGAAAGATTAAACTTCTGTAAATATAAGCACTGCAAAAAAGCATTTACAATGAAACCTGACAGCCCGACTGGCCACAATGTGCCCACGCCAGTCTCACAGCTGCCTGCCAAGCTTCTTGGGAGAAACACACTTTAATTCATTATCCTTTAGGATGATGAAGGGATACAACAGGAAAACACATATTAGTTGCTTCAGTGTCTTTGCAAAATAGGTGTCTGCCAGTTCAGTGTTGTGTTATTCCAATGTGGGTGTCAGTGCTCTTACCCAGACCAACAATGAGCAGAGAGGCTTCTGTGCAAATAAACAGAAAAACCATAGAAGGAACTGTCACTGGCAGGAAATAACTTTGTAGCATTTTTCTTAAAAATATTCCACTTCAGTGGAGCGACACACTGTGCTCTTCTATTTTGATATTTACTCCTACCTAGTATTAAAACTAGAGACTGAATCCATTCATATCAGAATTCAGATGATTAATTCATATTATGCATATTAGGATATTATACACATAAGTAAATGCAGTACAGCTATACTATGTAAAAAAATGATGAAAACATCTATATCCACAATTAAAAAGCAGCATATCACACTTTCAAATGGAAAAAAAAAAAGAAACACTTTCTGACACCTATAAAATAGGTACACAATAATAACAAGACATTCTTTCCTTGAAATTGTAGTATTAAACTTTAAAGACATGTCCTTTGCCAATACATCTCCTGAAATTTCCTTTTGACTTTGCAACAAGGACAACTGCCCACGGCTTTGATAATCAATTTCTTGTGTTGCTGAAAACAATGTAATTTGAATTTTGTCCAAGAATACAGTTTGAAAGAAAATGTGAAAAGCTAACTAGGATGCAATTATTTGCAGCCACAGTCTGCATACCAAGTGAGAAGAAAGCTGAAGAAGTAATTTAACAGTTATTGCTACTTTAGTACACAAAGAGCCACCCATCACAGCTTAAGAAGGCAATAATCAAGAATGAATATAACTACCTTTTATTTGTATGCTTCTTCAAAAAAAAGCTCCAAAAAACCAAAACAACAAACTTTGTTTTCTCCATAGACATGGATCTTACAGGAAAAAAGAATTAGGTTTTTTCATTTTATCTTGCTCTAGAAGACTATTTCAGGAACTCTTGCTATATATGAATATCTGAACAATTTGCATTGTTCTCTTACACTGAGTATACATCACATCCTGAATTCTTCTCAAAGGTCATGTTTTCACCTTTCCAGCTTGTATTTTCCTCTCTGGAAGAAGATGTGGTGTGAGGAAACACAGAGCACATGGCTGTGTGCTGCTCTGTTTTCTGCAGGCAAGCACCTCAAGGACCACAAACACACTTGGCTGTACCTCAAACTCACAGATCTGCAAGCACTGGCAGAGAGGAGGATGCAGAGGAAACACATCCAGGCCATCCCTTTCCATCCCCATCTCCCTCTGCCCACATTGCCTACATCAAGCATTCTTCTATGAGCTGAACACAAAGTCTGGGCTGCAAAAGCCCCTATAATTTTTTTTCTTGCAGATTTTCTGAAAGTGCAGCCCTTTTGGTGTATAAAGGTTAGAGAATAAAAAGTGAATCCATCATTATTGCTTTTTAGAGATGAATTTTTTTAATCTTATTATATATTTTTTGTCACTATAGACATTTTCTGTCGCTCTCAGAGGAACTGAGGAAGTCTTCTCTCCTCAGGGCTCTTCCAGCTTGCAGAGTGCATCTGAGCACTGTTGGTACAGGCCTTCCACAGCCAAAGGCCAATTTCCACTACAAGAACTGAATTTTACAAAACATCTCTGGCTCACAAGGTGAGGGGATTTTAGGAAAAAGCTTTGCATGCTCAGTGGCCCCTAGGCTGTCTCCCCCATGTTAAGAATCAGCTTAACACTTTGACATCCATCTCTGTCTAGAACTCTGCTAAGCTTCAGGTAAGTGAAGTCACACAAGCTGTAATTTCCCAAGAAAAATCATTAGGAATTGTTCCTAAAGTTTCTCATGCAGTTTTATTTTAACATTTTCTAACACCTGACTTTTATAGTACTAAATCAGGAATAACTCCAAAGATTATAGCAGAGAAATCAGAGGAGCAACAGAGCCACAACCTCTACTACCTAAAGGACTGACAAATTTCCTTTGGTTAGCAGCTGAAATTTTATTTACATTATGGAAAAAGAATTACCATTGCTAGTGAATTATTTATTTCCATTTTGAGGAATTGGTGCAGTTCTAGATTATGGAAATGACATGTATAGGGGCTTATAGTTCATCCAAATAGTACAGCATAGCTATCATTCAAACATTTCAGGTCTTATACCAGCATAATTGAGAAAGAAAATAAATATTATTCATGCAGAATAATTTCTTCCCCCATGTTTGATTCTTTGGCCATCATTTAAAAATGACTCATTACACTTTTCCCTTTTGAAGTTTGGTAGAAAATTCACTGTAATCTAGAACTTAGTAGCAACCTAATGGTGATTTTTTACAAATGATTTATACCTAATCCTCTGAAGAAAAGGATTTATAATGAAAGTGATAGCTCAACTCTAACTGCAGCACTGGGAATGGTGACACCATAATTAATGTATTATTTCAGTTGTGGGAGACACTGACAGTAGCTTTTTGTTCAGGGTAAGAAATTTATAGGGTGACTGAAAAAGACACCATGGAAAAAGAAAAATCACAGAAGAGGAATAGAAATCCTTGTAGCAAAGACACGGCCTTACAACCCCCCTCCCGAAGACTATAAAATTCTGGCAATGACAGTGTTTCCTCTATGGTCAAATTTATACCTTTCTCCTCTACTAGATGGCAGTGTGACATGCTGTCAGAATTTCTAAGTGAGGGGGTTTTTTACTGTGTTTCATAGGAAGCAATTAATTTAAATTATACTCGCATAAAAGTGAAAAAAAAAGAAAAATTTTTGCACCTGGCTGTGTATTTTGAAATCAAATCTAATTTACTTACTGGTTCAACATTAAAAGCAAAAAGTGCATATTCCCGGTCAGGTGATACTTCATATCGGATGGCCTTTAGGGAGACCTAGAAAATAAAGAAAACATTGAAATAAATGTTTTAGTTTTCAAGATAATGACACCTAGAATTAACTGTTATGACCATCTCTCTAAGAATAAAGAATACTGCCAGATTAAGTGTCTTGAAAAATAAAATATCATCTCTTTTTGCAAACACCAGCAATGTTATGTGGGTACCTATATGTCCACATAAGAGAAAGACTAAATGTATTGTGACTCAGAGCACTCAGCTATATCAAAAAATCAGAATTTAAAAAAAGCAGAATTTTCTCTTCCTGCACAGTGGCTGATGAGGTGGCAGCTGTAGGCAGTAGTCAGAAAAAAGCTCTGATAAGTGGAAATTTATTAATTCCCTCTCATTTTCTGCATCCACGGGCCGATGCAGGAGATGACAAACAGTAAACAGCTTCTGGAGCGGAGTGGTACTAGAGACACCACTACCTCTCCCAATTAAGACAATACTGTGGAAAGCTATTTCATTTTCCCCAGTTAAATGTTTTTGGCATGCTCTGGTGATAAGGCTTTCCAGGTGCACCCTGACCTGGGTTCTGCAACAACCAGTGCTCTAAGTATTGCTAACAAGAAGAGATGCCAAAATATCTCAGACTTGTCAGGAATCACCTTTTTCCTGCTCCCCTTTTCATTTGTACAGCGAAGCCATTTCTCCTTCCCAGTGTGTTTCAATATAATACATTGCTGGCACAGATGACACCAAGGTCAAAGAGAGGTGCCACTAACACATCACTCATCCACTGCCTTTTAAATCTCACCCTCTCACCTAACAAATTAGGTGTAAGTCCTTGAGACATTCCCACAGAGCCAAATGGAAAGGGGAATTTGGGTTGCAGGGAAATGCAGAACACTCTGTTGGGGAGAGTTCTTCCCAAGGCCAGCGATCCTGGATGTGGTGTGGGGGCATGTCAGGGGATGGCCAAAGGCAAGGGAGACTGGTCACACCTTCAGAGAACTATTTGGGTTGGAAAGGACCTTTAAAGGTCATGTAGTCCAACTCCCTACAATGAGCAGGGACACCTTCCACTAGAACAGGTTGCTCAGAGTCCCATCCAACCTGACATTCCAGGGATGGGGAATCCACCACCTCTCTGAGCAATCTAATGACGCAGATCAGGATTGGGGGAGGTACAGGAGGAGTGTGAGAGCCAGCAGTGTCAGCAGGAAGAGAGATTTTACATAATCTCCATATTATATTAATAACACAGAGAAAGGAAAACATGCCAAGGGAGCAAAAGTTTTCTGACCCAGGGCTGTGAAGGAAGAGTAAAAGGTCAACATGTCTGAGTGAGGTGCACAACAGCTCTTGCACTGGGACTTCCTGGATAAATGGGGAGGTGATCTGCAGATTTATTTACAGAGAAGGCAGATGAACAAGGGTAGAACAGGCAGTAGGGAGGCAATGGCTTGAAAATGTAAGATTATGTTGTAGCACTGTGCTTTTCTCACAAATGGCAAAAATTAAAAAAACAAAATAGCAGAGTAAACGGAGGCCAAATGGAAGCAGTTTGACTTAAACAGACAGGAAACATTACTTAAACATTTGACCTTGACATTAAAGGAAGCGAACCCATGCCTCCACCCTTAGCAGAATTGCAAAGAAAGGGATGACACTCTGGCAAAAGAGGATTGTTTATGTGATGTAGCAAAGGTTGAAGGTTAAAGGCAGCACTTGAAGTTTAAGGTTGGAACCTGAAATAATAATTCAGTGATAAATTCTTTGTCTCATTAAAAAATAATGAATACAAATACTATACTAACTTCTGCTACAATGCTTCTTCTACTACCAAAAACAATGCTAAAACCCACTTCTATCACTTTAAGTAATACTCTTTATCAGCTGTGAGTTTGTTTTCTGCACTTTCATTTTAATAGCCACCAATTAACTTCTTTTCAGAATAATTTCTCAGGGTTTCTCTCATATGCAACTCCACTTCCATTCCACAACACTATTCATAAACAACACTGAAATTACATTTCAACCATTAGGAAACAAAAATCAGCAAATAAACAAATTAAAAGATAAGTATTTGCATGGAGGAATGTAGAGAATGACAACAACTGACAGTAAATGATTCCAATTGTCTTTTCTGTTAAGCATGCAAAGATGAGAATTATGCATCTTTCAATTACATATGATATGCAACACTAGCTTCAAATATCTATATGATACTTTCCAGTAGTGTGAGAGAAACTGAGCTTGCAGAATAATAACAAAAGCTGTAGTTCAATCTCACATTATCCATCACTGCATAGCCCATAGAATTACCAGGGTATTACTTCTCCTTGACAATACAAGAAGTTGAAACCCAAGTGATTTTCTGCTTTACTGATCCAGCTGCAAGAGGACTGTGAAATTCAGCTACTCGTTACAGAAAATACTTACAATTTTTTTGTTTTCTATTAATATTGTTGAATTGTTAGTTTCGACATTCCTCAGAATCACTGTGCCATTCTGGTTTCTATAAATGAATTCATTATCTGCAAGGAGGAAAACAAAAGAACATTAAGGAAATCTGAAATTGTCTCTTTGTGTGGAACCTAATTATGGACTTGGACCACAAGTACTGCTGGGAACTTCCTTCTAAAGAACAGAGATTATTTTTTAACATAGGCATTGCTAAAAGTGGCTTACAGGATAGGCATTAAACAATGTGGTTAGTGTTTGTCAACTGTTTATTGCACCACACTTTCTCATAGCTGAATGCAAGAGAGTGACTTGTTTTAAATGTACGTACACAGCTTGCTATATTGCTAGTGTAGGAAAAAACCCAAGGTCAAAAAGCATTCCTTATCCTTAAAGGTTTCCACAGTGTCTGTAGGGGTTTAATAAGCCTAGGAAGTGAGAGGCAAATCACCCTCTATAAAGCAGATTCTGGAACCTAATGTTGTGCAGATATTCCAACTTCAACATTTGTTCTGCAAACTTTTACCAGAAGGAGTTGCATGTAAGGAAATCATCATTTTCACATGAAACAAGACAAATCAGCTTGTCTCTGTTGCACTTGGTGAGGACTCCAGCTCTCAAGACATCTGGACAAGGACAAGAGTCCTCTCCAGTAGCTGCTGCACAGGAAGGAGACAGTGTCCAGCTCTCAAAGCTCACAACCTACTTGACAGAAGGGCTGGGGTAGACATAAGAAAGGAACTCCAAACGAGGGTTAGGTAGGAGGTCAAAGATTCAGGATGAAAAATATTACAATAAAGGGATGTCACAAACTGAAGTACAAGTCTGATCAGTGCTTACATGCACTGCCCCACAGATAAAACACAAAACATAAGTCCCAAGCACTCTGCCATCAAAAGAGTCAGCAGCTTTTCTGGGCACAGGACTAGACTTACTGCTTTTTTGCAACCTGGCTAAACTGAGACTGAGAATTGATGGATCCTACTAAACTTCTGCTTTCAGTCAGGGAAACAATTCCTTATTGCTTACCCTCACTGTGGCCACCCCAGAGAGGCTACCACAATGCATCCCACAAGGGATGTGTTAGGGACATATGAATGGTTTAACATTATCTATGGGTTGTCCTAGAGTGAGTCAAAGATGAGTTTAAATCCTCCAGGGTTCGTCCAAGCACAGACCTAAGTCACTGTTGCCTCAGAGGTGTGCACTGCCCAGCTTGGGGTAACCTGCTAAAGAAAACATTGAGTCTAGGGACTTTGAAAACATTGGTGTGCAGATCTAGCATACCCTTTATTCATGTTTCAGTCTTTTATTTCAAAGCTAGTGGTGACAATCCTCATCATAGTAATTACTTTATGAAATAGCTCTGAAAGTGCAGACAAAAAGCTGCTACGCTCTACTTATTGCTATCAATAAAAAATTTCCTCGTCCATGTCACAGATTTACATGTAAGTGGGGGAAGGAAAAAATCTGCTCTGAGATTGGGATAAATCAAAATTTGTGAGGCCAAATGGTGACTGCAATACCAGTAAGTCTCTGCAAACCACAAAGTTTTAAAGACTTTATGATTCTCAGTGTCCAAATCAGACCAGCAGCCCTTCAGAATCATAGGCAAAGTTTTCAAAGCACCTCTTTTTTTTTTACATTATGGAATAAATTTTACCAGCATCTTTGTTTCTGAATAAAAATGAAGGATCTGCATTAGATTACAATTACATTTGTCTTTAAAATATTCCTTCATACAATCTATGACTGAACAAACCAAGATTCTTAAACTCGGGAAGGAACTGATTGAACAGAACAGGGACAGAAGTCAAAAAAGTCATAAGCAGTATGGAAAGATAAGTAGTGGATGCTCATTCCCTGTCTTTTCCAAAATAAATACTGGGAGGCACTAGATGACATCAGTGTCAGCTTCCACACAAATAAAAGGGATTATTTCTTCATGCTGAAGGCAAACAAGCCATGAAAGTCACAGTCCAGAGCAGAGTGGGTGCCAGGGCTGCAGGTGGATCCAAACAAGAACTAGAAAAATGGAAGAAAAATCCATCAAAGATTACAGATCTTGAAGGAAAATGCTTTTCTGGAAGCCCTCGAATGTGCCATTGTGAGAAACTAGAAGAATATCCTGAATCATCACCTTCAGAAATTCGCCTGCTTTTTAGAATCTTCCCTAAATGATTGCCCTTGTCCTGGGTCATATACCAGAGGAGACAATCCCTGGGGTCTGATGCAGCACCAACTTATTTACACCTCTTCCAGTTTCTGTCTCCAGGTCCTGAAAAAATGCCTTTATGCCAACAATTTAGGGAGGAACACAACAAAAAGTACTAGTGCTTCCCACACACCTTGTCTGTATCCTGAGGCCATGAAGGATGAGGAATCATTTTACATATGAGGAAAGGATATAGTCCAAATTTTTATTTCCAGATATTCCAGAAATAACAAGAAAAATTAAACTGAGACACAGAGTATTACCTAATTATCAGATATTTTGAAAAAAGATTACTACTTTAATAATCACCTTATATCAACAACACAGAATGTTTTCCAATTGCACATAATATTCTAGACAGAAAAATCCCATTTTAAGTATGTCCAGCAAAGCATGTGCATAATTGTAGGCCTCTCAGGATATTGCCTAATTACAGAAAAAAATAGCAATGGAACTCAGCTCAAAGTTCAGTACAAAGGTAAAGTAGTTTATTAATCTAATGAGTGGGCCTGTTTTGAGGATTGCAGGAATGGAGGGAAGTTACATTACTGCCCATAATGACATTGCTACTAAATTTTATTGCTCCCAAGGCTCTGAAAAACTGTAATGTTTCAATAAGCTTTGAAACTTCAAGATTACACAGAAGTTGCTCCATGGTTGGAAGTAGGAGACAACAGACTTTCCCATTATTTGTTGAAGTGCAACAAGTTTAAAATCAGGTGCTAGTCTGCTGCATGTACTTCTAGAATGCATAAGGAAGAATAAATGAAGCAGGGCTGATTTGTTAAGGCTGTAAATCTTGCTATTATATTCAATACAAGCCATCAACACAGCATCTGAATTAATGAACAGAAAATTGGTCTGCTTAAGAGAAGAACAAATTGATCTGCATTATATTCCAAGCAAAACACTGTGAGATTTAGCTGGTCTTAGTTCTCAAAAGAATCAATGAATAATATTCCTGGACTTCTGTTTTGAAATGTGTGATTCATTCCAGTGAAAAAGCATTTATTTAAATGGGACATACCTCAATCAAAGACAGAAAGTAGTGTAGCTGCCTCTGTCAGTAATGAATTCTGGCCAGTGAGCTGATGAGAATTTGCAGGCTGATTTATAGTTGTCACCACAGCTGATAAAGGTCATCACTGCATCTCATTTTTTATATCTGCCTTTTTTGGGGGCTGATGCTCAGTATAAATGATGCTGAAAATTATAACTTTCAGGCATAAAGCCATTTATTCCATTTCTTCAATCCTTCTTGGATTTCTTACATTTTTTTTAACCCAGAGAAGCTGTGGATACCCCATCCCTGGAAGTGTTCAAGGCCAGGCTGGATGGAGCTCTGAGCAACCTGATCTAGTGAAAGGTGTCCCTGCCCATGGGGTGATCTTTAAGGTCCCTTTCAAGCCAAACCATTCTATGATTCTTTGATTCAACAGCAAAGTTCACTTCATCAACTCCTCACACTTCTTTCAACTTCCAGGAAAGTGTCTGGTTGATAAAATACATTTTGTGTCTGTGAGTGTAGACAAATAACACTTACAAATACTTACAAATACTTACAAAAGTGACTGATCACAGAAAATAGTAACTACTAGATATAACAGAGCAGCCTTGGGGCTGTACAGAGAAAACCTTAGAAGAAACTTTTGAAAACCTGCTAAGCAGAATGGGTGAAACTGGAAAACCAATGATATATTTGCAGTGTCAGAGAACTCCTGCTTCTTTGAACACATCTTCCTTAAACTGAATCAGGAAATACGCCCACAGAGGAAACAGACCTAGCGAGAGGGAGCTCATGTCCCTTGCACTCACTGAGCCCTTGCCAGGAACAGCACAGAACTGGGTTTGCTTATTCTGGCAGCTCTGCCTACTGGCCTCCTTTTTAGGGTGAAAAAAGAGAAACAAATATGGAATTTTTCTTAAGAAAATAACACATTATGCACTGTCATCCCAATGCAGGTTTTGCATGTATCAGGCATGTTAGCTGGCCAACCTTTTCCTGTTTTTTCCATTGGAAAAGGCACAAGGTCTCTAGAAATTTGCCCGGTGGTGCTGTTGTAATGCTGAACCTGGAACTGGCAGCTGAAACTCAGGAGAAAGATCACTGGTATCATTTGGGGATCCCAAGTCATCATCTCAATCTGCAGAGGCAGCTTCAACAGCCCATACAAGGCTGGGCAACATCAAGAGAGCAAGATGACAGCATCGATCATTTGCCATGATATAAAACAGGAGAGTACAAAAATTCATGGACAACGGATAAACTGACATGTATTAAAGGAAATGCTCCACCCCTAGCAGTGTTCAAGGCCAGGCTGGTTGGGGCTTGGAGTAACCTGTTCTTGTGGGAGGTGCCCCTGTCCATGGCAGGGGGGTTGGAACAGGATGATCTTTAAGGTTTGTGCCAAACCAAACCATTCTATGATCTATGACATTGGCAGAAGAGATCATCTGTCATCCCTAAAGCAGGGCTGCCTCATTCTGGACCACTGAAAAGGGGAAGGCTCAAGTTCCACCATGGCATCAACTCTTGCTCTGGGGACAGACCCTGCTGGGCTAGAGGAGCACTTAGCTGAGCCAACACCACTTCCATTTTCCTCATTACTATGTGTCAGACTGGGCATCAGATTAAACAGCTCATCACAGTGGACAAGAAGGTTTGGGACAACTTTACTTCTAGAAGGAGTAAGTCTGAGTGATGGCAGTGCAAAGAATTTGAAGCAAGCTTCTCTAAAGAATCTAAGTACGCACTATCAGAAAGGAGAGACTGGTTCATAAAGATACTAGCAGAAGCTGCATCTTTTTCATTATTTGTCATAGACTGTGGAAAGCAGAAAGCAAAACTAAGTGACAAAGTATAAGAAAGAATTGAATAGAAGAAAAAATTGAAATCCAGCTCTAAAATTCAACTTTTTAAATGAAATTGTAATTTTCTATCAGTTTAATAACTGATGAATGAAAAGCAGACAAAAAAGGTTATAAAATCCACATGCAGCAAGTCAGCACCAAGAGTTAGTGAAAGAGAGAAGGTAGGATCAGGATTGTTAGGACCACTCCAGTCTTTTAGAGCCACAGGTTTAGAGGAAAAGGCAACTTCTTGAGTCCTGTAGTTTTAGATCAACTGTTGTGAAAGATAATTAAATGAGTCTCAAGCTGATGAACGCCAGCATTGAGGGAATTATCGTTCTCAATCCCCAGATTGGTGAATAAAGGAAAATTAAGTCCTGGAGTTATTCTAAACCATTTCAGATAAATGAGCCTCCAGATACTTACGTGACCAGCAAGATCAGCAAACATATTATGCTGTGTCAAGAGAGCAGAAGGCATCATTCCCTGTGGGATGAGCCTGCAACATTTCCCAAGGACTGAGGTCCCACTGCACCAGGCCACATGAGCTGCTGGGATGGAGCTCTGCACTGGCACAGAGTGTGTCATGGGGTCAGCAAGAGAGGACTGGCACCCTTCTGTCATTCCTCACAAGAGGAAAAGTTGCTGGGGGGTTTTTAATGACACAAAGCAGTCAGATCTTTAGCATTTCATCTTGCATCTCAAGGATGAGGTTTGCACATCCCCTGAAGCACTGCACAGTATCACTCCACACTCAGCCAAACTGAGCCCACCTTTGCTGAGGTGATGGCAGTGCCTGAACCAACCAAGGGGTTTTTTTGGATCCTCCCTAACAGGTATTGATA
This sequence comes from Sakesphorus luctuosus, assembly GCA_013396695.1. Lineage (NCBI taxonomy): Eukaryota > Metazoa > Chordata > Aves > Passeriformes > Thamnophilidae > Sakesphorus > Sakesphorus luctuosus. Next base: position 426,917 of record VWZD01012679.1, read on the forward strand.
AGACACACCTCGTTAGCACTCACCATCTAACAAGAAAACAGGCAGGAAGATTGCAGTAATAGGACAGATGTTTCTTCACACAGATTGAGTATTTTCAGACTGGCAACAGTATGTACTATAGGTGTACTCATGTGGAAAAATGCATGAGGATGAGGCAGTGGAATTAAAATAATAAAAAAATGTACTTGTTTACCATTCTGGCATGTTTTCTGAAGTGCCAGGTGAGTCCCAGCACAATGGATGGAGACCAGAGGGGGAAAATAGTGGTTGTGCCCCTTGGGGGTACTTGGGCATGTGGCTCCTCTCAACCCAGCACACACACACCAGGGCCAAAGAGAAGGGTCTGGCTGGAGAAAGCAAACCCTGACTATCCACAGCTGATCTGCAGCACATGGGAAAACCCCACTGGTTTGTAGTGATTACCCATATTTGCAGAACTGGGGGAGGCTGATGGTTCGCAGTGCAGTACAGCATGTCTCTGTGGGAACAGAACCGTGACTGAACCAGGTACCCAGGGCAGCTGTGGCTCAGCAGCAGTGAGTGCCCATCACTGTGACTATCAGCATTTGCATCCACAAGCCAGCCCATGTGCAGCAAAGCCTGAGGTGAGAGAGCAGCCCAGCAGGGCCAGCATCCCCACAGCTCATCTGAGCATCTCCCAGAGAAAGTAAGCTGGGGAGACTCAGGATTTCCTTCAAAAAAAGGCCTTTCTGAGTGGCACAAAGGGTGGGAAAAGGACAAGCTGAGGTTAACATGTTTCTGTGCCTGGGACCAAGACCTTTTAAAACCCCCTAATGCGGCCAGATGCAGCAGAAGCACAGCCTTATCTTCAGAGACTGGTTTTGAGAGAGAGAAAGAGAGCTTGAACATAATGAAAGCAGAGAGGAAAACAACAGAACAGGGTAAATTCACAGAGGAAATAGAAACTGTCAGGAAAACAATGCAGCAAACATTAACAAGAAGCTCCAAACAAGAGGAATAGGGTATAGCATGATATGAGCAGGGAGCAGGATCAATACAGACAGGCTTATGGAAGTATTTATTTTACTTTGTTTTCATAAAAGGGGAAATCGCATCTCATTTACTAGGCCTGCAGGATTATTGACTCACTAACGACAGTATCTGTCCAAGTGGAGTAATGTAGGAGAGTGGCCCTCTCCAGGACCTGCACTCCCTGGGGCAGGTAGGGTTTACTCCTCAGAAAAGCACTAAGGGCACAATACTGGTGAACAAACACCAGTATTGTGCATGCTTGCTAACTGCTGCAAAATTTCCCCACATAGATCAGAATGCAAAATAAAAGCACAATCAGTTCCCAATGGAAGCCTATTCAGGTGTCCAGAGAGATGCAATCACAAACTCAGGTGGAAATAAGACTGTTGTGATGATGCATTTAATACTGTGATCTGTTGTTCTTTTAAGACATGCTGCAGTGCATCTATTTCATATTTATAACATGTACCCACAAACAACTGACTCTGAAATTCCTCCCCCAAGGCAGAAGCAAAGTTTGTTTTGACACCGAGCTGCTTCCCAGAGTGAAAATGCAAGGAAGGCTTTCCATCCTGTCCCCTGGTGCTGCAGGAAGCTGGGCTAACAGAGAAAGTGGGAGGCTAGGATCACGAACAGTGAATAGCAACAAAACCCATTTCCATGCCCACAGCTTTACCCCACCCTCAGTGACAGCTGGTCCTTAGAGATGGTCCCTGTAGACCTGGACACTTGTAACTCATCCCAGTTCCCTGCCACCCCCGTGCCTTTTCTCTCAATCCACCTGCACCCACCAGCAACTCCATCTTCTCCTGCCTTGCTACTCTGGCAGAAATAAGTAAGAATTTATTAGACTCTGTGATGCTGACACAAGGAGCAACAGGGAACAGAGAACAGCTTGCCTTTTACAACATTGCTACAGCCTTTAATTTCAGGAGACAACTGAAATCCCATTTTTAGCTTTCTAGCATTATGGGTCATTATCCTTTTACTGTTCCCAGGTTTTTTTTTTCCACATGTGAGGCTGAAAGGAAAACTTCTTTAAGTAGGTGATTTACCATAATTTAGCTGAATGCTGTACAACACATTGCATTGGTATATTAAGTAAGTGAAACATGATAGAATGTGCTTTATTATGCAAGAAGTGGTTTAATTGCTCATCATCTCAGTGCAGTTACACTTGGTGTACCAATATAGTGTTTTTACAGTAGTACCAGTAAAATAAAACACAATTATAGCTGAGGAAAATTCCCATATCAGCATGCATCCTTGTAAATTAACTTGTCAAGAGCTCAAAGACCGAGTCTTGGGAAAAAATAAAACTATGAAAATCAGTAAATGCCAGTGTTTCTTTTTTTCATCTAATCTCAAATCTTTCAAGATTCAAATTAAAAAAAAATCTTATTCCATATCAGTGAGAGAAGATCTCACCAAGGTTGAAATCTGGGCAGAGAACACCTTTGAAATTTTGGTCTCAAATTTGGAACCAGGTATAATTCTGCTGCTGCCTCATCTGTGAGACTGAACTTCCCTTCAAAGAGCCCCAATCTGCAAACTCTGCAGGCTCAGATCATGGCTCAGTGGCATAAGCTTGAAAAGCTGAAACCCATGTGAGAAACCAAGAACTTGTTACAACTTCAAATAACTCCCTTCCCTGCTTCTGTCTGCTTTTGTAATACATGGAGGGGGAAAAAGAAATATGCTACAATTAGGGGGAAAATGAATGAGAAATTCCCTGATCTAAATCCATTTTTATTCCATGCAGGGCAAACCAGGTTGATTACAAAACTACTGTAAAATCCTAACAACAACAACAACAACAGTAAGACCGAACACCTCATTGCTCACTGCCCTCAGTTTCTCTCTCCAAAAGGACTGACAGCAGTGTGGGGGCTTAGCAGCACACTGAGATGACTTTGGTGTATTCCAGAGCTGAGAAATCTTCCTCAAAAATTCTCTGCCATCTCCTTCTCATGTTCAGCAGGGCTCATGGTATATGCTTTTCAAACCCTAAACGTTATAGCTGGAACAGTGCAGATGACCCCTGGGTTACAGGACAGCTGGAGATGGCAGATTACATTCAGCCCTTTGATTCCCTGCCAGAAACATCTCACATTCAACACAGGCCAAAAGCAATTTAACCCCAAACAACTATTTTTCCAGAAAATGGTCCCCGATGCCTTTATCCACACCCCATATATTTTTCATGGCCTCATCATACAACTGAAGAGAAGAACAAAGCTGAGAAAACGGGTAGCATGAATCAGCTTATTCCAGCTCCACAATGTGACTGGCATTGTGTGGTGTGCAGCTCCAAATACACAGTGGCACAGATTTTACTGAGAATATAAAACCTCCAGGGCCTTTGCCACTGTAGTTACTATCTGAGATGAGAGCCCAGGCTATCATTCCTGCTTGGTCTTACCGACTTTTCCTGTTCCATGTAGGAACACTTGCTCCAAGCACTCCCTGGTTCTCACACAGGGCAGTGCAGCATCACTCAGTGACCCCCATCTTCTCTTCCAAATGCACCAGGTCTTACCTGCCTCATTTAGTTTGGCTTCACACAGGGGAGTGCATAAGCCAAAGCATTACATCTAAACATAATAATCCATTTGACACTGAGAAAAAAAGGAATTCATGGATAAATTTTCATTAAAATGTGACCCCACAGCTTGCTTTCTTAATTCCTCTGTGCATTCCCTTGCCTCCTTCTCTTTGCCCCTAACCCAATTAGACTTGTTAGTGGCCATGATGGAGAGACAGAAAATATAAAGTATTTTGGTTTTTTCCTTCTCATTATTGTGGGCACAGTACTTAAATTTCAATATCTACTGAATGAGATTGTTGTATATTAACAAGCTGTGTATACAGCTTCAGGTAAAGTTTCAATTACCTTTGCATGCAATATTTCACAATCCCTTTTGTCACTCTGTCATTTCAGATGTGTCTGGTGACGAAGAAATGTGCTGTCTGAGGAGCCTGTCAGAGCCATGGCCATCACCCTGCCTTCAGGCTTTTGAAAATCAAGGCAGGTAAGACATGAAATCCAATACCCTACACATTTTGATTACCAGTGCATGATTACTTGGGTTTGGACTGGTCACAAGAGGGCACCATATTACAGAGCCGATGGAAACACTGAACACTTGCAAAGAACCAGTAATAAATAACCAGAGGCACTGCTGGGCAATGGACTGGCAAGGAATGGCTCCTGGAGGAGAACAATCTTCCTGCACACAGCTGCAAGGGAACCATTACCAGAGGAGCATTTGGCAATTATACATAATCTCGTCATTTTTAACCCAGCTGATGAGGGAATGGAAAAAATAGCGTCAGCTAAGTAGGGGGATGAGGCAATGGAACAGGTAACCCTGAGAATGCCCCATCCCTGGAAATGTTCAAGTCCAGGCTGGCTGGAACTCTGAGCAATTTGGTTTAGTGAAATATGTCCCTGTCTGTAGCAGCAGGGTTTGGAACTAGATGATATTTAAGGTCCCTTCCAACCCAAAACATTCTATGACTCTATGATGAGTGAGTAGCTTCCCCTTAACACCTCACATCACCTAGTCTTGCCTTCAATGACAAGGAGTCCCATACCAGACCCCAAAAATGATTCCTGAATTCATTATTTCATTTCTTCTTGTTCCTTTTCCTCTCTCCACCATTGAACTGACATCATGCATCACTTACTGCCTTCTGTGACATTGCTCTTGAATCACCAGTGGTTGCTAAGAGGGCAAACATGCTGATGTTGGTGCAGAAGTAAAACAGCTGATATGAACACTTGGTTTAAGGTTAAGAATGAATACTCCTTTCTTCCAGTTCTTATCTTTTTGTCCAATAATATCTCCTCAATGAGCTAACAACTTTCAGCAAATGACATTAAAACCAAAGAATGCCCTTATTCAATGAAAAGACTTTGACTTCTTAATACTTTTTTTTACTTTATCCCTACATAGTTTCTTTATCACTCAGGGCAATTCTTTTTATTGTGCATTTCCATTTGTCTGTCATGGCCTTTATTCTTCTCTGGACGTGTCTATTCCCACTACAATCTGTCTTTTTCGCATAGAGCAACACAGGCTCACTGCAGTGATCAAGGTGATAATGTCCCTCAAACTTGATAAAACCATGTTCTTTTCAGTATTGTTCTCTCCTGAGTATAGTTAAATATTGTTTCCCCTAAAAAAGTTGATTGCAACAGAAAATCGATTACACGTTCTCTGTTGCCTGCCCTAGGAGAAGGAAAGCAAATAAATAGAAACAATGAAATTCTAATAATCTCTCTCCTGTTTTTATATGCATTCTCTTCTGGCTTGATCATTTAGCTAAATTAGCAATTCTGTGCCCATTAGGAAAAAGAATCAGGAATATTGTAAATATTGGTATATTGTTCTAAAAGTATACTTCTTTGTGATGCAAGTTCTAGAAATATCTTCCTTTGTGAGGCATTAAAAATAGAAAATAAATAAACAACATGGTTTTATTTAAAAGTTAATTTGTTTTAAGGCCATATCTTTTGCCTGCTGCCGAGTTTAGTATCAGTTAAAGGCAAAAATAGCAAACTCTCACAAATGCTGCCCCTGGAATTAACATCCAGCAGAAGGAAAATATGGAACACATGGAACACACATATATCTGTACATGTATACTTTTGGGGATATTCTGAATAAGTATTTCAAGGCATTTTTGATGTCACAGTTGACAGCTCGCACTCCTCTGGGAAGGCGAATAAGAAAGGAAAAGATACCTCCAAATTATTAATAAGGGTCTTGGCTTATTCATGAGTATTCCAAGAAATTTGTCTTGTAAAATGTGTCAGTCCACCAACTGTAGCAATAACAAACAATGGGAACAGCTTCACATGGACCAGCACAAGTGCATTAACCCCACAATAACGTGGGGTGATGGGCCAGCTCAGCCCTTGCTGGCTCTGCTTTCTCCTGATGCTTCCAGCTGGGACAGCATCCAAAGCCAGCTGCAGGAGCAGGTTTGGGTATGGGCTCTTATCCACCAGGAAATAGGAAAATTGACTGCTGACTAGAGAATAAGTGTTTATTAGGGTGATAACCAATTAAGGGTATTAGAAAAATTTCTGGACACTCTCTGGGTAGAATTGGTGGATTTTATATGTTTGTCCAAATCTTGGTGGTTCTTCTCAGTGTGCCTGAAGGTACCAGGGTATTCATATATTCCTACAGTGCATGGAAGCAAAGGCCAACACTTTCAAGCAGACCCTGGAATGGCTTAGTCTGCATAAATGACCAAATGGATCATGATGGCAATGAGACCAAAGTCTCTCTGAACTGCTGGATTCACCACCCCTTCATTGTAAAGTTCATTTTTATTAGGTCCAGTGCATGCCAAAATAACAATCGTTTACAATAGATTCAAACTTTTGGGCAAAATGCTTCTGAGCTGAAACATTTTTTAAATTTTCTTGGCTTAAGCATTGACATTTCCCACTGCTGTCATACTAGACTTTGTTCACTTTTTCCCATTCAAGACATCCTGCCTTCCCTGAAAAGTTAAAATGTTTTGAAGGTAATTACCCAGATTCTGTGAATTATTATGAAACTTAAGCATTGGAAATCAGATATAAGACTTCAAAGGAACACAGTATTTTTAAAATATCTACTGTAATGAAATGAAACGTTGGCTTCTCTCCATTTACCATCCAAATAAGCTTAAGGTTTGAAGGGCCATTTAGAAATAATTGTGATAATACTTATGAGTACTAAAAATTTATTTATTACATTGCTTTTTTGAATCAAAGTAGAGTATTTTCGTGTGTCACCTGTCCCCAGAAACTGGGACTTTAGGTTGAGCAGTAAAATGAAATCTTGGCATCATACCCAGCTCTCAATGTTGTGAAAATAAACACCCTGCCCAGCCATACAAGCCATACACACACCTGGTTACACATTCAGCACTTTCTCCTCATCAATGAAATGTTCTAGCAAGTTATTTCCCATGCTCTTTCTCCTTGCAATTTGTTTTCCTTCCTTCATCTCTTCATCCTTGTGTCTTACCTGGAGTTCTTTTCCTGCTAAGCACAAGACTAGAAGTGGTTTTTAAAGGTGTTGTATTCTGATAATCACAGGCCAAGGTTCTGGGTTCAGTCCTCATATGTGCCATTTACTTAAGAGCTGGACCCCATGATCCTTGTGGGTCTCTTCCAACTCAGAATATTCTGTGGTTCTGTGACTGTTTCTCACCATGCAGGGCCATGTCTGTCTCAGGATCACTTACAGGATCATTTAATTTTCTATCAGAGATTATTCCTGATTACTGACAATGGAAAGAGAAGTCAGCAAGCAATCAGTTTTAACACTGAGGAGCATGTGTATAGATGTAGTGCTGGTTTCACATGAAGCTGTAAAGTCCTTCTGGGGACCTGGATCCCATGACTTTATGACATCAGTAGTACTCAGTGTGGCATGGTTTGGTACAGGTGATGCCTAAGGATTTTATCTCTAACACACTGCAAAATCATCTGGCTTTTCTTCAGTGTTAAATAAATTATATTACATTACACTACTTGTCTTCAAGTGCCATGAAACTCAAATAATTTGAACACTTTTGAGAAGCCAACTCTGATACTTCTGGGTAATCCTTGTGTATAATTCCATCTTGTCCTCTCTAAATTAACATATTAGAGATGGAAAACATTCCTCTAAAGTATTGATCATACAAAGCAAATAGGAGTAAGCTCCCAAGCTTCCTTTCTCATGCAGCAGGTCTTAGGTCAGTGAAAACAGCTGATGAAAGACCTGGTGGATGCAAGAGACTCTGGAGGACACCTGGCAAGTGTCTTGGAAGAGAAGAATATTTTGGGGTACTAAACAGAAAATATACAAGAGGTTCTGACCTAAAAAAGTGCATGAAGTTCACTGCCCTCTTGCTTGTCCTTGTGCACACACATATAGCAGCCTCCTGTGGAGCCAGGATTTTGGGCTGGGCAAACCTTTGGTCTCCTGTTCTTAACTGAATTTCCACTGATGTGAGATTTTAAAGTATAATTATATTCCCTTGATCAGTGATAATTATCTCATTCTAAATTTCTTTGAATGAATTATATAAGTCTCGTACTATTTCTCGTAAGAAAAATAAATTAGTGCTTTTCATACATTCAACAGCTTAATACAGTCAGGAGATCCAAGCTCACCAGGGACTTTTTTTCTTAGATAAGTAAATCTTTGCCTGCTAAATTTCCAGTTAAAGAGATCTGATATAAAGTTTAATCACTAGAAATACAGTATTTCCTGTCTTCAAATTATTTAATTATGGTATCTCAGCATATACTTATTTAATGATCATTAAAAGGAACAAGTAGAATACATACTGGTCTAATTAATCCTTGGTAAGCATTCCATGTTCAACAAGTGTCCAAGAGCAGAGGAGCAAGCTCAGGGAAAGCTACTGAGTGTGGAAAATGTGATTTTCACCAAGCAAAAATCTTCAGGAAAGAATCAAAATCAGGCAGGGCAGTGTGAAAAATGGAAAACTGCCTTGATTAAAATAAAAAGAATCCCAACAAACACCCCCCCAAAAAAACACAGAACAAAACAAAAAAACCTAAAAGTAAGCAAGTTGTCTCCTAGATAATAGAGAGATGGACTGTGTTGAGAGACACAAACATTTCTGGAAATCCCTGCTGAAGGTACCAGCAGTGTGTAGGAATTGGAATCAGTGGATTAACAAGAGGCCCAAACACCCTGAAGAGCTCTCCTTCCTCCATCACCCCTTTACAGTACTCCTTTGAATGTGCATTTTGCCCAGTGAATCTTGAAATTATGCACCTCATCTCTGCCCTCTGTTTTTCCCTAAGTGCTCACATCTCTCAGGTGTCTCTTTCCCAAAACTTTTCTACCTTTACAGCAGCCTGACTGTCAGGGAAAACCTTCAGTAAGTTCATACAAACTCTCATTCTTGATCTTCTGTACTCATAATTCAAAACTGAATCTCTCACCTATCTGCTCAGATTTTCTTAGCAGTGCTGGATCTAAATGAAATAAATTTCTTACTCCCTCTCAAAGCAATTCTTATGGTGAAACACTTCCAAGACCCTGGGAACACACCCTCTGCTGTGTCCTCCTTGCTCCAACACCCAGGAGGACTATGGCCTTCCTTGTTTCTCTCCTTGCTCTTGCTTGTGTTATACTCCTTTGAAGAGTCAAAGGGAAAAACCACAACTTTATTTCAGTACAAATTCAGCCAGCTGGGCTGCAATTATGACCATCCTTTTTAAGGCTTATCACAAACAGTTTTTGTCACAGCAGTTGCCCTTTCCCAGGGGTCTGGGAACTGCTGGGAGCTCACCCTTGCCTGCTTTGCAGGTGTTAACCACGAAAGTGTATCTACCAGTGTCACAGTGTACCTCTAGCTGCTCACCTGGATTTGTAACTAACACCCACTGAGAGAACACCTAATCCCTCTCCCAGTTAAACCCCTGTCAAACCAGTGTGTTTCCTTTGGCTCTGAGAGCAGCAGGGTTTTGGTTTCAAGTCACTCTGAACACAATATAAAAACCGGATCTTTTCTCCAACTGGATTCAAACTGTTCAGACACAGGCAGAACTGACATGTGCACTTCTTTCCTTCAGCAGCAGAAACACCGCTGCTGTGAGCCACGTCTTCAAAGTCCCCCACAGATGCTATTGCTCCCTGTGGCAGTCTGATGTTTTCTTCCCACTTCCATCCCTGCTGTTCTGCCTTNGGCTCCCCACTGTGAAGCAGGTGCCATTGCAGTACATCTGCCTGGCTTGCAGGTAAAACGACCCAGCTCTGAATTCAGCAGCTTTGCATTCACCACCAGCAATACCGAGCCCAGAAATGCTGCGGTTCAACTTTGTGTGACAGAGAGCATGGTGATGGGGAGGAGAAAGAGGGCAGGTTCTACTACAATCCCATGGATTTCTACTTCAAATCTACAAATAAGTTTAACACACAAAGAAGTCCAAGTGGTTCTAATTTTCACACACCTCTTACTACTTCAAATGATTCCCCAAAACTGCTCCTTGCTGGCATACACAGTCACATCAGGAGGCACTGTCTCACTTCTGAGAGAAAACCACTAATTTTAGTGGAGTTGGGCTAGACATCAAAGTGGGGAATCTGTTTTTGTTAATGTCTATAAAAAGTCTAGGAAACCAGCCTGCTGGTCTAACATGTGAGACTGAGACAGTCCCATTGCCTTTTGGAGGGAAGCCTATTTTTCCTGCTTTGTTTTAAAATAAATCAGTGGGAACAGAATTAGGGAGATATGAGGAGTAGGTGTTAGCAGAACCCAGACAAGTAGAACTGAAGTCCAAGGAATTCTGCCTCTTCCAGCCATTTTTGCTTTGCTAATTGTTACCTTTGTTATTACCTCAGCAACTGAACATGTTTTCCAGCTCTTCATCTTAGGCCATGAAGCCATTTCACAGATACTACTGACTTCCAAAGTAATTTCCACTCTCTGCACAACTCCATCTCCTGCTCTGCCTGGAACGCTTCCAAGCTCCTCCCTGTTTCTCCCCCAGGTGACTGCAGCCTGTCTGCCCTGTGCAGCATCACACTGTCAGTGCCATCCTCACCACTCACTCTCTCGCACCTCATTTCTCCCAGGTGACCTTCGTGCCACCAGCCCTGTCCCTGGGCCAGACTCTTCACTCAACCGGGCAAAATGCAGAGATACAACAAATAGCTATTGCACTGAAAGCCTGAGGCCACTTTTTACTGCACGTGGGTATTTAGATGTGCAGTAACTAAAGCCATATGTTGGTATCTCAAGTACATTTGAGTACATTTGACTCAGAGGCTTGACAGCAGTCAGTGACAAGTAAGGAATGGTTAGTGTTCAGCAGACTCTGGAGAAATTACCTATGGAGGCTCCTAAATATAGGGTAAGGCTCATACTGAAATCTTGACCTCCTCAAACTACTAAAAAAACACCACAAAGAAATCCCCTATTTGACCATTACAATGTTACTACTTCTTTTCCAGGGTGTAATAATTTTACCAAACAAGACTTTCTCCAGCATATTTCTCCTTCTAAATTCAGAAGCTGCTGTACACACCAAAGAAGTACTTTCTCAGTCCAGAAGCAGCACAAGTCTCCCACCAGCACTCCAGCACTGCAGAGAAGAGGGCACTGAGGCACTTCCAAGGCTTCAGCACTGAGCTCCTTCCCAGCTTGCTCCTGCAGACTGCATTAATTTTTAAAAGAGCCAAATTGATTTCTCATTTCATTCTCCTTAGCAGTAATGAACAAAACAGCTACATGACAGAAATGCTCTCCTCCATGGGCTATTATAGTATGTTAAAAAGCCATTAATTCCTGGGTTTCTTGTCTTTGGTGAACAGGTTACTGTCACTGCTGGACTCAGGCAGTTGCCCAGCAGCTGGAAGGCAGGAGTAGGGCAACTTGTTTTCAGTGCTCTCAGAGCACAGATATGTAGGAATCCCTGAAAAAGATGATTAAGGATGGGGTCTAAAATCAGAATTATGATAGGCATAAACACTATCTATGAGCTCACTTAACTAGCACCCGTATCTTCATGAATCATAACAAAGGGTTTCTGAAGGGCATCCCCAGCAAAACTATAACGTGCTAGACCAGAAGAGCCTTTTTAGTTCTTCCCCTGGTCCACACAGTGTTTCCTCTGGTCCACACAGTGTTTTCCTTTAGTGGTGGTGTCTTTACCTTGGCATAAGGTCATCTTTACAAGCTGTCATGAGGTAGAATGTGAGGTATGACAGACCAGAGTTGTAATTGGGGCAAGGTTTCTTTGAACCATCAAGACCAGCAAACTCATTCATTTAAGCCTTTCTAACACATATTTAAAACACACTGAAAGTAATGAACTAGTATCTCTATTTAACAAGGTGGACAAATATTCTGACAGAGTAACCCTATTTTCTTTATGCTTTCACCAGATTTACACTAACAAAAACACCTGTGAGCATTTTCTAGCTTATATTCATTTAAATGAAGACAAGAATTGGGACAAGTGTTTGGCCTTCCGCTGGCAGCACCAGGGCTCAAGGGTGTCTGCATAGACTTCTAGCTCCTCCTAACACAGACTTGAAACACTTATACAAGATTGCAAACTGTAGTGCCCAAGGAAGACAACTTTGTTCCTTGGATGGCAAACAGAAAGATGAGTTTTTCTTTTATGCCAACAGCCCAACCTTGCCCAGGGAAAGGCTTTGCCTTACAATTTGGATGGTCATTTGCAAGTTGTTAATTGCTCTCTAGAACTACCTGACAGAAGGTTGTAGTGAGGTGTAAGTCAAGTTTTTCTCCCAAGTATCAAGTGATAGGACAAGAGGAAATGGCCTGGAGTTGTGCCAGGTTTAGACTGAATATTAGGACAACTTTCTTCACTGAAAGGGTAGTCAAGCACTGGAACTGGTTGCCCAGGGAAGTGATGGAGCCACCATTCCTGGAAGTGTTCAAAAACATATCCACGTGGTGGTTAGGGACATGGTGGACTTGACAGTGCTGGGTTAACAGTTGAACTGGATGACCTTAGAGACCTTCTCTAACCTTAATGATTCCATAAAGCTTTTGTTCTGTGGAGGAGCAGCTTTTGTTCTGTGGAGGAGCCTGCACTCCAGTCAGCCATGCTGTAGCTCTCCAGCAGGGCAATTTCAGTCTTAAGAGCTGTCAAAGCAGCACCTTAACACAAACCTTTTTCACAATGGAAAATATTAGCATTTACAAAATTCTTAATATCTATGCAGAGCAACCTATAAATAATTCATTTACTCCACATGCATCTGCATCATTTGAAATGCATCAGTGCTTTTATCAATATAGTGCTATGGATTTCCACTGCAGAGAAGAGGCTTGGGGGCATTTGGGCTATCCAAGTATGGTTGATCTGAGCATTATTATTAAAGGTAAACTGAAATAAATTACCTCAGTTACTACATGATGCTTTTTTCAGCATGGTAAATAAAACTTATTAGTTCTAGGTCATTAAATTCAATATTAGGCTTTAAAAGAGCCTAGAGATTCTATGATGTTATTAGTAAAACACGCAACAAAACATATGCGCCTCAGTATTAAAGATAAAAGAATTACTCAATTATATTTAGGTATTAGGTATTAGTGCATTGTTCAAAGGGACTTCTGAGATAGAAGCCTAGCTGCCATTCTCAGAGGAGAGCTGGGCACACCATGGTACTGGCTTTCACTGGGTGGCAGGCTTTCAAATAACTGAGCTATTTGTGAAGATGTCATTCAGAGCCTTCTGCTAGTTTACCCACTATTCCTTTCTCATAGGAATAAATACTGTTTTGCTGACATTGCAGGTGAAGTGGTTGGCAGATACCTTGGAGAGCAGGGCTTGATTTTCACATTTTTAGAAGTTCCTATGACCCCAAACGCATCCTTTGGTGTCCTGTATCTCAGTGTTCTTGAATATATTGTGCTCTTCATTCCAACCATTATTCTCCTCACTTGGTTCCAACTCCTCTGCAAGGATCATCTCCCCACGTCTGGCCAGTGTCTAGCACAAAGACGCACTCCTAATTAAAACTTCCAGTCACTAACATACAGCTCCAAATCCTGACAACAGCCACTGTTAAATACACTCTGTCTTGCAAGATGCCAACAGGAAGGCTTGAAAGAAGTAATTAATGATGGCACATTGCATCCAATCAGTCACAGTAACCTCTGGCTATGTATTAGAGGCTGCTGTTGCGTTTTTCTAACTACAACAGCAGCCAAGTATTTTTAATGTGGGCAAAATGTATTTGCCATTATGTACAAAGACAGAAGACAAGCATTAGTCCCCACAACTGGAATACATGGTTCAGTCTCCATGGCTTTCTTTGACACTGGGCATGATGCTCCTTCCCTGGGAAGAAGGAATGTACCCAAGATGGTGGGGATTGGATTAACAGCTGACAAGAATTACTGCAGCTCTATAGAATCAGAAAACCAGCACTCCTAACCCAACTGGCTTTTCAGGCCAGGTCCAGGTAATGACTATGAAATCAGATGACTGAACTTCTCTTCAGACAAAATTATGACAGCTTTCTTTATCCTGGTTTTTATGGACCATTGCAGGAACATTGCAGCATCCCATCGAGCTTTTCAGACACCTGAGCTAAAATCCTGTGTGAGAGGAATTACAGGAAAAGCCCAGTAACTGTGAAGGTAATTACAAGGTAATGTGGAGCTCATGAGCAGAACTGCTAAGCAGTTAGGGACTGGGCTAATGAGCAGGACACCTGTCATCTGGGAGAGGGCTAACGAAAAGCTGGCATGGGATGCTCCTGACAGGCTGTGGAGGGGGATATGAAAACAAGGAAATGTTCAAATACAACATTTAAGATACACAGTATGAAATGAGCCACTGATTGGAGCTCATATGCATGCCTAACACATGGACAATTTAATTCTAGTTGTACAGGAAAGGGAAGTTCACAACAGAGGATGCAATAGAACGGCATAGAGTGTGAGGCACCAAGTGATGAGGAGAAGAGCACAGAAGAATGCACAGGATGAATGGGGCTGGAACAGAGACACAGCTCAGATGCTTTGCACTTAACTCTGCAGGTCAAGGGGGTGCCATTTAATCATCAGCACAATCTCAAACTTCCTGTACCTCAACGCTTTACACCTACTACAGTATAACAAAGCCCCATCCAACCTGGTCTTGAACACTTCCAGGGATGAAGAATCCACAGCTTCTCTAGGCAACTTGTGTCAGTGCCTCATCACCCTCACAGTAAAGAATTTCTTCCTAATATCTAATCCAAATCTCTTGCTGCTTGAAGCCATTTTCCCTCATCCTGTCACTACATGCTCTAGGAATGCATTGCTCCCCTCTTAACAGAGTCAATGACAAAGAATGGTCAGGGCAGTAGAAGACAGCAACTAATTAATCAAAATATTCTTTCCTCTCCCTAAAGCACTGAATAGAAATGCAAACTGGAATTTGAAATTACAGTGGCATGACACAAATTCTAAGAGGTTCAACTTTCCAACTTTGTGCAAGTAAATTTGATTGCAATTCTAATTAAAAAAAAGTGCAAACATACCCTCAAATGAGCCACAAGTTGAGACTGAAAGCTGCAACAAAGCCTGTAATCCTTACATTGAAACTGCAGTTATGTCAGTTTTGAGACTGGTTCTCTTTCCTTTAGCTAGCTAAAATCAATGGAATGACACAAAGCTATTGATTAGAAATATGTCATTTTTTCACTTGCCCCTCGAGAACCAAGAAGATACTTAAACATGAGCTCATCCCATCAATTTCAGGGAATTTTCAGCATATTTTTAAGTGTCACCCAGAATACAAGTGTTTTATTTATTTTAATACTTGCTCTAAGACTCATTCAAGATAAAGATCTTTTTTCTTCAGAGTGTTTGAATCAGCTCCTTGCAAACTGGGAAGAACACAGATATTTTAGTGACTGATCTATTCTGGGAACAAATCCCTCAGATGATTCAAATACTCCTAAACAACCTGCATGCTTCATCTTTGGCAAGGCCACCGATCTTCTGTCACCTGAAATACTGTAGAGGCAAAGGAAGGAAACAGAGCTTTGAAGGGCCAAGAGGATTGAAATTTGTGCATCTCTGAACGACCATAATATTTTGCTATATAATTAACAGCAGAAGAAAAAGAAGGATACATAACAGTTACCCATATTTTAACACAAAGCATCAACTCAGTTTGTGAGTGGATATGCAATTTTAAATATGCAATTTTAAAATACGCATTTCGGGGGTTTTTTGCTAAGCCATTCCAGAATTTTTCTTATACTAAGTTAAGGCTTTGGCACCTTCAGAGTCTTTCATTTACATTCTGAAAACTGAGACTGAGACTAATAGCAAGGTGTGCTTAGGAATCTGGCTACTGCCCCTTCCTCTTGCTTATCAGGGACTTAATCAAGATTTCACCATTTAGCTAGAGAGAGCTGTGAAAAGCAAATATAATACAGAAAAGCAATTAATGTTGTAAAATGGCTTTGGGTCATTGGATGATTGACATTGCAGATTAGCATCTTGCCCTTAAATGCAAAGTCACCCTTGGGTAAATCTACAGAAGATCTTTTGGCTTAATAAAATTCCTCTAGACATATTAAAAGCAGTGTTAGTGGTTGCCCATATCAAAGCAATAGAACAAGTAATTCTAAAATATCTACGTATATTTGCACAATATGACTTGGTATTTTGTCCTTCACAAAAACAGTATTAGTAATTTCAGACGTGGCAAGACTGCACTGGAGTCAGTAAGGGGACATGACAGGATTTTAAAAAGGCCAGGACTGCAGTCTTAATAAAAGTTTATATGACTTTATATTTGACTATAATTGGAACAGCATGGGAAATGCAATGTTTTTCACAGTAGATTGCAGTTCTGTGGAAAATAAGCCTTATATCCACATCAAGTGATACTCCTCAGTGGAGGGAATATTATACCCATCTCTATGGCAATACTTCATTCTCTGTTCCTGAAGAAGTTTACTTAACTCATTATTTTTCCCTCCACTATACTCCATTTGCTATATTCCAGTAAACCAGGAAAACAGTAGTTAAGGTCTCAGTAAAACACCTTTTCCTTTGTAAAGGCCATTGGGGATATCCATGGTAAAAGAAAAAGGATGCTAGACAGAAAACTCTGAACTGCAATGCAGATAAGATTTCCATTATTATTCTCAGAAAGTGGTTATGAGGAGCATGTTCTCCCTGACAGAGAATACAGCCTGAAGAAGAGCTCCTGCCCACTGGCAAGTGTGTTTTTGAAGGTGTGTATCGTCTGCAACTGCTTTCCCCTCTGCTTGAGTGGATGGTAGAATTCGCAGCTGAGGAATGTGTTAACTCAGCACTACCCTTTAACACACTGGTTTTTTTCATTACAGGTATTAAAATTGTTCCCAATGGGCATAGCAGACAAGAAAAGCTAAACACAAGGAAGAATTTGATCTAGTTCCCCATTAAATTCAAAAGAAAAACTAATAACTTCTGTGATAATAGGACTTGGACTGGAACTTACATGAACAGCCTACCACAAATCATTTTATTCTTGCCAAAGCTTGTTCTGACTGCAGCAATTTCCAGTGAGAGTTGGAATCTACATCCCCCAAAGTAGCTCCACTCCAGCAAATAAAACATGCATTAATTCAACTATTATTTGGTTTTCCCCTGACTGGAAAATGTAAGGCAGCAGAGGATAAAAAGAGCACATGGCTTGTGTGCAAGCCCCAGACCAGCTGCTGCTGGACCACTGTTTGCCTGTTGCTTAGCAATGCTTCACCTCTCTGCCAGGAAAAAAATGTTTTGATGAGGGAATATAAACCTGCAGTTTTGTTTATAGTGAAATAATAATGACAGTGCTCCAACCACTTCTTCCAACCATGCGCTACATCACTTATTAAATCCTGGAAGCTCTTTGAGGCAAAGGCTGTAGCTTTTGATGCCTATCTACGAGCCCACTGGAAAGCCCTAGGTAAAAAGTTAAAACAGAGCAGTGGTGTTTTCATGTTAAAGAAGAGGAAAACTGGAATAGGAATTTGAGGATTTAAAATAAGAATTTGAGGGTATGATTGTGGGCAACCATCTCTAGCTGCCCTTACTTGAGCAGGGAGTTGGACAAGATTATTTCCAGAGGACCCTTCAGACTCCAGCCATTCCTTGATTCTATAATTTCAGAATCAAAACAAAGAACGGAGGTAATAAAGAATGTCATAAAAAAGAAATGCCCAGGGAGCAAGAAAGCACAGCAAAGAAACTGCAAAATGTTCTTGCCTCACTCACCAGTTATCCATTTAGCCTCTGGGTCATGAATTTTGAAATCATCACTGAAGAGATCTTCCACTGTTATCTTCTTCTTCTGAGACAAGCTGTTATCTTCAACTGCAAAACATTCAAACCCAAACTGCCATTAATTCAACTTTGAAATGTATCTGAAAGTACAGCAACTGTGAATAGTGCCATGTAAGTATTTCATGTGGAAACAGTCCACATTAGGCTTTCTGTCAACACAAGTCCTTTTTCATTGTTGCTGTTATCAAAGGATGATCTGATGATTCATTAACAGAAATCTCCTTGTTATTTATGCCTTGTCTCAACAACTACAAAAAGACCAAGACATGGTCCAAAACATCAGGAAAAAACAGACTTACAGATGTCACAGTGACATATACTGTTGACTATTCAAAGAATATTAAAGCTATTTAACACAAAAAAATCATTAAATTATTAGTTACATTATAAAAAAATATTTTAAATGGACAAGTTTTTGGAGCTTATATTTTTATTTCCTTAAAAACTGTTATGCAGAACCAAGAAAGGTATTTAATGTTGCAAGGGCTTATACACACTACTTCAGAAATTCTCTAAAGATGTTCCATGGGAATCAGACACTTGGTTGCAGAAATATGTTTGAAAAGTCTATGAGATATAACCCTAAATCCTTAGATATTGCATAGCTGGCCCATACTAGTTCTAATTGTTAGTGAAAGGATATACAGTTTCATTTGCAAACATGGAAATATCAAAGCGGAAAATTTTAGAGAAAAACTAAAACCAACAATTTTGTTTAATACGTTCCTTCTTTCCTTTCCTCCTATCAACTGCATTTTTTTTGTTATGACAAGCAGCTACCTTCTATGAAGAATTTGTTTTCAACATTTGATTTTTTTCTGAAATAATATTTTCATGGAAACCTTTCAGTCAGCTTTAAATACATTTGTTCTTTCAAAGAAAACATGAAGCTACATTCTGAGTGTTTCCACAGCAGAGATGTGTGTTTCAGCATCTCTCCTCACTACAGGATCCTCTTATCTGAGGTCTACTGGCATCTTGCAGTCTTAGCTATCTTTAACACTGTTTAGTGCTAAACTTACACTAAGACCTCATGATTCGAAAAGTAGCATCATACTTTGAAGGCAATTATTAGAGGGGAAAAATTCTTCTTTCCTATAATAATTTGATACCCCTGCATTGGGTGAGATGATAGAAAATAACCTATGAACATTATTTTGTTCCACTAAAAGGTATTTCAATACAAACTATAATTTTAACCCAATTAAATAATATTATTCAAGTCTGGCTGAGGTTTCAATCACACTGGTCAATGCGGCTTCCAAATACCAAAACACAGTAATACAAGTCCTCAGCCAAATCCCTCTGTGTGACAGCATTATGCCAAGTTATTCTGCATAAATCTATTTATTAAAATGGAAAATATAAATGACAAGAACTCCAGGAAATGGTTCCAGTTAGTTTCTACCATGGTGTAAGTCCCCAGAACTGGATACCAGGGAGGTCAGGCAGAGCAGAGCAGCAGGTCAGAGCCCACAAACAGCCCCACGGTTACAGCTCTTTAAGGAGCTCTTTCTCAAATGCCTCCCTGACAAACCTGGACACCCTCTGCCCCTCCATGAGGGCATAAGGACAGGTACAAGCAAACATCTGTGCTGGACATTTGAGAAGAAGTAGGGTGGGAACCCCATCTTATTCCCCCTTTTTGCACAGGATGAAGACAACCAGTGTAGCTGCATCACCTCTATGCCCTCACAACACTCAAACTCCTCATAAGGAGGAGGAGGGAGAGGCAGCACCCTGAAGTGTGTATATCCTATACCCAGGAGCCTCCCTGAGGCATTAAATGAGGTTCCTTTACTATCCCCTGCAGTGGGCTGTAATAGGAGCAATAGGTCCTATATTGAACCATGGACCACGCTATTCTCAGCCATAGAACTGGGCAGAACACAAGTAACTGAATAAATCAATCAATGAATTTTAGTTAAAAAGTCAGATTTGCTGAGCTCTCCTCTAATAGACAGGTATGTCAGAGTGCTTGTTTAGAATGCCTATCCCATTCCTCTGACCCAAATGGAGATATTTATTGAGGAAAACATGCAATTGTGGGATCTCAGCCAGCCCATCCTGTCCTGAGCAGTCTCTAACTGTGCCTCAGGGTGTCTAAGCCAGCTGGTGGACACAAGTTGTGTCCACACTCAGCTGCAGGGACCTCAAGGCCTCCTTGGGTTTATGGAAGGCCTGGATTGAGCACGTGCCACCACATTTTGGGCATTCATGTCCCCCATGCCAGCAGACCCAAATGTCAGCACACTAGCAGTGCAGGGGGCACAAGGCGTTGTGATCTGAGTGCCAAGTCAGAAACTCAGCATTCAAACATCAAAGCTACATACTGAGAACACCAAATGGAAACCATGTCCATTCTGGTTTTGGTTCAACACTAAAGGCATGAGAGGAGCCCCATGTTTGGGATCTGCCTGCACTTCATTCTTGAACTAAGTGTACCAAATGAACATGGGCTGAACTGACAAAGCCTGGCTCTCCAGAAGACAAAAAGAACACAAAGATCTCCAAAACCCAAGAAAATGCAAATGGAAAGGAACAAGGACCAGACCTCACTACCTGTTTTTCCTCCTTTCCTTCAAGCTTCCTCTTGACTCCAGCAATGCTCAGAGGCTGCTTGACGGGTCAGAAAAGTTTCAGTCACCTTAGGGTGCTCACCTTTCTTTCCAACAGCTCAGCTACAGGCCAACACCAGGTGCTTGTCTCACACGCCTCCTGCAATTACTGTTCATTGCAAGCACATGGGTGTGTGGTCAGCACACCAGGAGCTCCTTTTCCACCTCAGCATACCTGCTTGACTCCAGGCAGACCTAATCCTTTTGTTCCCCCAGATGACCTCTCTGTACCCAAAAGGCAGTGGCCAGACCAGGCAAACAGGCAGCCTTTCTCCCTTCTGTAAAATCCCACCTTTTTGTAACGGCGTAGAGTACACATTTATATATAACTATTGTGAGCAAACAAATTGCTCTCCTGCAGAGCTGGACAAAGGATATTTCCTTTCTCTTCCTGAGTATCAAAAATCCTAAAAGGATTTCTAGGCAACACATTTTACTGTCTGACAGCATGTTGTGAATTAATGTTTGGTACCATCTCTGGAAAATGTTTCCTATGGATTTTGCAAACATTTTAATGAGGATTTGGGTGTACTTTTTTTTTCCAGCTAAAGGTCAGATTTGAAAGCAGCAAACCTGATGTATATCTCAAGAAAGCTTTAAATATCAGGAACAGATGTGCAAAACTCCTTGTTTGTCTCTATTTCCAAACAAGAGGGGATGAGAAAGCAGCTTCTGCCTAAGCAAAATGTCTAACAGAATTAGCGGAAGGTTTTATTTTACTCAAAACTTCTGTAGGATTGGGTCCTCTTTTCAGCTTTGTTGTGTGTGTGTGCACGCACAGACATGCACATCCATAAAGTTTTGCATCTCTTTATGTAAATATACAAACAAGAGCACCCGGATGGGACCCATGCAGGTGCCATATGCTGCAACAAGTGAGCAGCCACCAATTAGGAAAGGCTCAGGCCCACACAGTTACCATTTGTATAAATAAGTTCTCCATTTTTCAAAGGTGGGTGGAATGGCAGGACTCACACAGACATGAAGCCAGAGAACCTCAGCGTAGGAAACTGTGCACATGCTGTGAGATTAAATGCACACTTTCACACAGTTACTGCTTCTTTTGAGAATGTGGTTCTAGAATACCAAAGGATATATAAATCATAGAAATGCTGAAATGTTTTCAGGACTTTATAAAATAAGATAGCTAGAAATAAAGCACTGCTCCTGTAATTACAATGTCTGCTGAATGCAAGGACCATTGGTCCCAGTTTATGAGCTAATCTTGAAGGTGGGTGAGTGACCTGCCCCTGAGAAACCCAGACCAGTATGGATTTCAGACCTTCTGCAGCTGAATCAAGAGTTAAACCTTTTAGACGTTTGAGCTGATTTGAAAAAGAATCTTGAAGAGATACAAAAATCCCCTTCCCCAAGTTATTAAACACCTTAATCATTATCTGTCCTGCTAAGCATACTTTATCCACTTCCTACTGTACCACTTATTCTTCACTTTGTCGGGGACTAACCAGGACACTACCCAAGTTCTCACAGTATTGGTGCAAGTTATGGGTCCAGTCAACCACTTTTCTTTGTCTGAACACAGACTACATATCTGCATGCTGCAATCTATCCCATATATGTCCCAAATTACTGTCTGTAGGCATTGCATGATTTCCAGCACTGGGTTTAGAGCATCTCTGCATTTCATGCCTTGGTAATGCACTGCAAAACATGTCTTCAAATTAACACCAAAATACTTAGAGAAGAATGGTTTCCCAGCCAGGAAGAGAGCCAAGATAGACAGGAAGAAGTAAAAGATTCAGAGGCAAAATGCAAAAGTTTATTTTTACAGGTATCACAGTGTCAGGTTGGACTCCAACACTGTCATCAGAAGGAAGACTTAAAAATAGTTGAAGTACTCTCAGGCACTGTGCTCTGCCCATGCCAGACTGCACCACCCTCTTTGAGACCTTTTGGAGAAAAGGGAGTTTTGTTTGTGCGTTTTGGTTTGGTCTTTCTTTTCTTTTTCCCTGATGTCAGTCTCATACTTGGCAGCTCCCCATGAACATCCACAAACATCCAGAAGCTGCCTCACCTTGAAATTTCTGCCACACAACTTCTGTCTTGTTTTTCCACTTCACCACCCTGTGCACTTCCATTTCCTATGTTTCATTTCTCTGTTGCCTTCATTCTCCTCAGCTCTGTCCCACTGTTCCCTATATTCTACACTCACATATACTCATCTAAGAAGGAGCCCCTTTTCTTCTCCTCTGCATTCCACTGCTGGGGACCTTTGCCTTCTCCTGTGGCTTGTACCTTCTCACCCCTTCTGACACTGAATTCTTTCTGTGTCTTGTCTCTCACTTTGTTTATCTTTTCATATTCAGTTCACAATCTTACCAGAGCTGCGAAAGTGCGTTATTTCTACTCCCTAAGTAGGCATGGAAATTTACAGGGCCGTATAAATATATAATAATCAGTAACCATAATGACACCACATTAAAATTCAAGCCTGCAACCTCAGTAGCTACTGTAAGAGAAGTAATTTACAGAGGTTACGTTCACAGAACTTTGCTAAAATTTGGTAAGGGGATTATCTTAAAGAATTCCTTGTTGGGAAGTTACTAATTATTTGCTGTGGTTAAGTGCTATCTGGTACATCATTATCTGAAATTGCTCTGTAAACACCATGGTCTGAACTAAAAATCAATCCAGCAGAACAGGATGGGATTCAGGTGACCAGGTGTAGGCACCTAATGCCATTTTAGGTGGTCTAGGATATGTCACTCAGCTGGCAACAGCTGCTCCATGTAGACATGAATTTCAGGAGTTCCTGTGTCCTGACTGAGTGCCCTTTGTAGGTGTCTCTCCTACTCTGGCACAGTAAAATGACACTCCCCATCTATGCTTAGACAATCAGGTTCCAGGCTTGTATCCTCAGCTCAGCAGCCCTGATCTTTGAATTGAAATGTAAAAGTCTAAAACAATATACCTAAGAAAGGCCTTGAACCTGGCCTCACATCAAGATAAAGACAGGAAGGAGGATTCCTTTGATGTTGATTTTGCAGTCAGTTTGCAACCCCTTTACTCTTGGAAGTGTAAAATTACAGAGGAAAACAGAATGGGAACAAGTTAAATGTTATAAATACCTGGTGTCAGGAGTATAACAGAGGTGACAATCAGGGAGCAGATAACCAGAATAACAAGTAAGGCAATTGCAATTCCTTTCCAGTTTCTTTGAGGAGGATTACTCCCCACCAGCTCCTAGAAACATCAAAAGAAAATGGACATTTAGAAAGGGCACTTACATAAGGAAACAAGCAGCAGAATCAAAAAGCAAGGTATGTCCACAGAACTAAACCCTGTAACTACAGTGGGTGAAGTCCACGAGCCAAATACAATCCACTCTGTTACAGTACATTGTGGCATTAATTGAATCCATCCTAAGTCATTATACAATGAAGAAATGCAATGTACCCAAGGGTGTTTGACGGTGAAACCCACACTCCCCATCAGCTCCTGGCATACCAGCTGCCCAACCCAGCACTCATCCAAACTCACTTATCAATGTTGATTTCCTACCAACCTTCATTAAGTCTGGGAATAAGAAGCTTTACAGTAAAGTCCAAGAGAGTTTTATAATAAGATGTCAGAGAATATAGGAGTATAAATAATTCACAGGGGCACATACAGAGATAAAAATCAATAAGGATATCCCCTTGGTGAACTTTTCTGCCTTCCCAGAAAACATCACATCTCCTCAGGGCATGTGGTGTGCATTCTTGGGCTGGTAGGTCTAAGGAATTGAAGACAGGCTTCTCATCTAGCATATACATTAAATTTAATAATGTCCTTAAAACTTTATAATAAAAGCTCCATCACCATTCAGTGATGAGCTTAGACTTCACTGTGGTCGCACCATATGTTCTGTCTGGGATGTACACAGTGCCCCTGCTCTCGAGACCGAGGGTTTTATGAAGTGCTGTGTTCGCGTTCACAAGATCTTAAATATTTTTTGCGCTTTATCCCTTTCATGTTTTTGCTGGATTCCCCTTGGCATTTTGCATTATATGTGATTTCATGCATGCACTGAAGCACTCCCAGGAACTGAATGAAATACCAGTGCACTCCAGTTTTCTGGAAGGCTGAATTCACTCAAGGGATCTGGCCTCACAGCCAGAACAGCTCTGGATGCTCCTCCTCCTTGCTGACTTCATCTATTTAGGATTTTTGCCTCATTCCCTTTATTATGAGGGATGGTGTGTCTAAAACAGAACTGCTGGTACTTCTTTAGAAATCTATTCTTATTTTTTTCTGGTTTAAATTTTTCATGAAAACAAAAAGCTTTATAGTAGACTAAGTTCTTCTGTAATTCAGTTTGTTTCACTTACTGTAACTTTTGCTTATACACAACAACAAGACTTGAACACGGAGGCAGGGAAGCCTCACAGATTTGATTTCAGAAGATGCTGGAAAATATTTTTCAATTTTTCCATATCAAGAATTAATTTCACAGAAAAGGATAATGTTAAGACTCTCGTTCTATACGTTTGTGGATCTATCCATTCCAAAGGCTATAAATTTGCAATGGAAAGCCAATTTTGAGGTATTAAACATCTGAGGTAGCATCTGTACTCCATCATTTATTCTAGTTCTGGAAAAGACACAAGGGTTCTCTTTTTCCAGCAAAGAGCGGTAGAGGTTAGAACATCCTCCCCTCCTTGCCTTCTCCTCATTTGCACTCGGCTATTTAAAATGAAAAATAATCAGAAAGAACTAATTTATAGTTTATTGTTATTACTGGAGAAAAATCTGGAAAATAGGTCAGGAGCCTTGAGAAATGCAATTTTAACAACAAGCAAACAAAAAGAACATTAAATACTTCCACTTCTATACTTTTCACTCTAAGAATGAATATAAATGTCAATTAGTTTAGTCTTCTAACACCCTGTGAGTTTCCTAGGGAAAGAAATTGATAAATAAGCCAGGAAAAGAATCCACGGCTTCTTAGTAAGTGGCAGAAAGGTTCTTTCTTTCACAGCAGGGCACAGGGGGACCCCTAGAGGGATGACATGAATGCTGGGGAGAAGAAGCTGAGAAACTCAGCCAAGCCTTCACAGTGTCATGGGACAGAGATAAGACACTGATAGCATCACAGAACTGTTGGCAACAGTCACAGTCCTGAAAATAATCCAACAACACGCTCACTGCAAATGGCCAGAAGTTATAAACTAAAAAAAAAAATAGATCATGGACTTGAATTAGATCTACAAACCCAGATGTAGTTCAAAAGCCTAATAAAACCTTGCATTAAGTGTGGTTTTCCCATCCACGAGTCCCAGAGTAATAGAAATACACCCACATACTTAAGTTTTCGGGGTACCTGTACTTTCACTGAATCAATTATCAAATAATAATCCCATTAATTCTTCAGCCATTCCATCAATATTTGAGCAAAATCTCAACAAAAAGACAGGGATTTTCTAGCATATCTAGAGGAGGAAAACTATTCATAAGCAGAACGCTGGGGTTCAATACACTGCTAGGAAGCAGAAAAGAACATTCTCACTTTCTTTTCAAAATTCCATCAGGAAATTTCTCTTGATAAAGAGCAAGAAGAGATAAATGACATTTCAAAGAAAGACAAACAGCTTTATTCAGCACAGGTTTGGAAAGCTGCCTTTTTTTTTTTTAACCTAAGTCATTTGAAGTCTCTTTTGATAGAATCACTTACAGCAAAACTGCAGACACATCATACCATATATATGATAGCACTAACACCTCAGGCCATTCCTATTTGCAGTTCTGTTAATTCCAGAGAGATGCTGCTGTGTCACTGTGACCAGCGTTGACCTCCAGGAGACTAGAGCCTCACCAGCAGCCCATGATACCCCATGCCCTTGGCAGCAAACTCCTACCTTCCACTAGGATTTCCCACCAGTGAGCATCAGCTGCCTATTCACAGTGCTCAGGAAAGCCTCTGTTCTTGGGATTGAAGCCAGGAAGGTGTTTTATAATTAAGCCCTAGGCAGGTATAGATTCAAGCACATAAATAATATTCTTGAAGTGGCACCTCAAAAGGTTTGTTCCCAAAGCACAATCCAAAGCCAGAATTTGCCTTTTCCTGAAAGATCCCAGCTAGCAGATGGAAACGTGGAGATCTAAGCCTGCCAGCAATCAGATGCCCTTTTTGACCATGGCTCTTAATCTTAAAGATACCAACTTCGGTTTTCATACTGCAATCTGAGCATATGACACAAATAGAAATAAACCAAGAACTCACATCTTCTGCTCTGATAAAAACAACATGATAGAAAACATTTCAAATAAAGTCACTCATCAGTAAAGAGCCACCCGCTCTCTGCTTCACACCAAAACATCTGTATGACCTCTGCAAGCAAGCTAAAGCCCTCAGCCTAGTTTTCTCCTTTTTTGCTTTGCTGTTTGATTTTCACCTCCTTCTACCTCTTACATGAAACTTTAATTGATTTTGGGTTCAGAAAGGAAACCAGATGTTACCACAGGTTTTAACATAAGCATACTTCATTGATGCTGAATATTAAAAACTGTAAATGTTATCACTTTCATCTTCATTTATGATTGAAAAATATCGCTACCCACCTGTGAAGTTGACATTGAAGCCATAAATCCAGACAACCTACATTATTTCAAGACTCTAAAATACAGATCTGTGGTGACATATTTTCCTGCCTGTGAAAGAATCACTGTACTGACATGTTATGGATGTGCTCCGATCCAAGATGCTGTCAACAAAATTATTTCTGGCATGTTTATTTGAAACCTGCCAAATGTCTGGCAGTACAGTGGCCACATTTATAATAATATAACAGCTTCTTAAAACAATTCATCCAGCACAACTTCTTTTATTTTTTTTAATAATCATGTCTACATTGCTAAATGAAAGAAGGACAATATAGACATCACTTGTCAAGTATTGGTATTATTTAATTAAAATCATACATCCCAAATCAAAATGTATGAACTATCAGCATTGAGATAGTCATGGTGGGTATCTTCATTTTTGTCAACATAAAGCTGCCACTTTTGTGCAATAACAATAAATCCCAGGTGTGTTATACTGGAACACATGCATTCCAGATACAGGTGCTGCATGTGAGAGCCCTTTCTGAAGCAGGTGTCCCTGAGGCATGGCTGTAGGAGGAGACTGAGCTCTAGAATAATTTACACTGGTGTAAATATGAAAGAAAGAAAAATGACAAAAGAGAACCCAAGAAATGAATGGTATTATACAAGAGCAGGTGCAAGAAGTTTTGTTGGCTTCAGAGATAGCAGGATGGGGGTTTATAGCAGTGATTATATAGTTTCCACGTTTGCCATTCTTGCAAGCTCTGCTTCTTCTTTCTTTTTTTTATTTTTTTCTAAATTTTAACCTGAAATATTACACTAATTAACAGAGCAAATGAAAAATCTTCTAACAAGCTTGTTAACACTGTTAAATGAAAAATGTGTATTCTACCTCCCACTCATGCTACCTGGTTCTGAATTAAGACTTTTGCCTGATGTCTTTAGCAAGTCAGCTCACCCAGTTCAGAACATGGTGCAGAATAAGAACTTTGCTGAGGAATTAAGGAACAGGAACACTGTTGTCCTGGGCAAAAAACTCCTGTGGAGTTCAGTGGAAAAACAATCTTGCTGTTAATTAGTTCTTTATAATACAAAATTGCAGCGGATTATAACTTCTGAATAATACAACAAATGAGCTGAGGAGTGGGTAACCCACACAGTTATTAGACTATTAACCTTATGTTGCAAAAAAAGAAACACTAATTGCAATGGTAACGGCAAGAAACCAGATGCATTGCAGTGGTTACAGCAGGAGGTTCCCTGAGATTCCTGGTTGTACTGCTGATTGATACTGCCTTACTGTCTCATCAAAACCCTCCTGCATGGACCCTCCACTGTTCCCCTGCCTTAAACTTGGGATGGAGGTTCTTCATAGGCAGGAATAATTTTTGATACCCTTCCTGTCACAGTGGAAACCTCGGTCAGTACAGAACTTTGGTAGTATTGTAACAAAGATAAACAATAATAGGCATATAGCTGCATCATTCTCACCTCTGAATTCAAGCTGAGTTACTTTTGCCTGGGGATATTTTATTTATTTTCTTTCTTTTCCTTCTCCTCCCTACTCACCTCCCTCTCCCCTGCTGCTGCAGACCACCCTGAGCTGTGTTCCAGCTGGAGTGTGATGCTGAATATCAATCAGTTTGCAGACAGACACAGAGCCCGAGCCTGAGGCTACAGTAAACTCAGTTGTTCAGATGCTAAAGGTGACACTTTAGAATGAGAAGAATAAAAACTTGCTTTGTTTTTACAAACGAGGCACGGCACATACATGGGCTTTCCTTCAAAACCCCATCAGAAGTAAGAGGGATAAAACCATCTGCCTGTTGCAGTGATGAAAGACAAGAACGTTATGTTTTTCTTCATCTTCTGTTGATGCTTTTACTAATAGGGAGCAATGACTTAGTAACAGTTAACATCTTTGCTGTCTACTCCCCAGCACTGTGAGAAAAATCTCTTACCCTGCACACAGTGCAACACATTCTGCTGCCCTGGATTTCTGGGAGGCTCTTTTATGAATACCCTAAAGACATTCCATTTGGCCCTGTAGGTCCAACTCCTCTCATCATTTTCTGCAAAGTGCATGCAGGTAAATAGTCTGAGGTTGGGCACTAATGAGTGTTTGTGAGTGAGTGACAAAAAGGCTGTACCTGTAACACTCAGCTCTCTGTAAAATTAAACCTTGCATGTTTTATGCTTTGGTCGAGCTTTCAGTCATACATGTTTCTGTTAAGAAGCCAACAGGAGCAAATGAATGCCATCTGCATCCCATGCCTAAGTGTAGCTTTAACAGATGACAGGCTTCCACAGTTTTAGAGCAGAAGGCACCAGATCCTCAACTAGCATTGACTGACACAGATCATTGGCTCCGCTGGAACAAAGCCAATTTGTGTCAGCTACAAATGAAACCCAGTGCTGCTTCTGAGTTAAAAACCCCTCCATATATATATATCTGTACAATGATCTAAATACAGTAGTATCTGGAATTCCTAGCTGTTCTGTACTGCAGAAATGGATGTTTAATAACATCCTGTCATTTTTATGGGCATTATAATGAAACAGTTTTGGAGCAGCTCCAGACCTTGCAGCACTAAAAGATTAATTTAGCATCTCTGTATTTTGAGCTGGCATCTCACATGACTTTTGCACCCAAGTAGAGTAACTGCAACACACTCCTATGCCCTTATAATGCACGTAAATAAGCAGCTCTGCCATTGGAAATATTCCTGAATTATTCCTAGAGCTTAGGGACAGAGGGACTTCATGGGATTTCCAAAATAAATGGGAAGTTTTGAATATGGACTCTGAAATTCTGCCAGAAGCCTATTCTCACGGTGAAAAAAAATTCAAGCTGCCAACACCATCTGGACCTGTTGCACTACAAGTGGTTCCAGCCAAGGGCATGGCCACCTTCTGACCTAAGCCAGGACAAAGGAGATTGCAATATTCCTCCTGGGTACAGAGCAGGATATGTGTGATTAGAGATACTTTTAGCCAAGAACTGTGATTGTCTTGATTTAATGTCATTTTATTAATCTCCTTCTCTTTCTCCCCATCAGTTTGGTTCATTCATCTGCTGTAACCCAGATGTTTTTATAGCACCTGGAGGGGTGGGACTGTGAATCTTCACAGAAGCCCTTAGCTGCTACTGTAATTCAAATCATAATTAAAGATCCATTCCCAATACTGACAGAGCCCATAAAATCAACTGCACTTCTTTGATTTTATTTCAGTGTTTGATATAAGCACACACATTCATCCACTAATCCAGAGGCAAATCATCTCCTAGGGTGAAATATCTGCCATGGCACAAGTAAAACTTGGTTGGATGCTTAGGATTTTGTTGCAGAAGAGCCTGTGTGTTCATCAAATCCAGGAAAAGGCTTGGCAAGCCAAAATGCCACAGATTTTATCTCTGATCCCAGGACCCCCCTATGCCACAGCACTTGCTCAGCTTCAGTTTTTCCACTACAATGCTCTGATAGCCTGGTTCCCTCCAAACTGAGCCACAACACAGACACGAGCCTTGAAACATTTCACAGCCATGCAGAAAGCATCTGCAAAAAGGGATATTGCCAAGGCATGTCAGGATGGCATCTCCCTACTCTATTTCTTGAAGAATTATGGTCTCTGAAGTATTTGAGAGGTTGGTGAAACCACCTCTCAGCTTTGTCATCTCCCCTAATTCCAGTGAAATACCATTCTGTTTACATTTGTAAAAAGACAATTACAATTTTTAGTGAAACTGTATTTCAGGGGGGGGAAAAAAGGAAAATATCATTCATTTAATGACTCTGAAGACTAAGAAAGAATTTGTGATGAGGGAAGTAGTGAGGTGTTTAATCTCCCTGGGTAGAATGAAAGCATTAGGAATTTTGTTCAATATTATATTTTATTACCTCCTACACTTTATTTATTTGTTTGGTTTGCAAATACTTTGTTTCTAAATTGTACAGGATGGAAAACATGAGTTAAACAAAATTTAATTCCTAAATGATTTGCTTGGGAACAATACAAGAAAGAGCTGTGAAGACAGCTAAGGTTTGAGGTCTCTGCACTGAGAGACAGTGGGAAGAGGAATTATGAAATCCATGTGTACAGCAGGGGGATGAAAATGAATTTATCAATTTCACTTTGCCTTCTCCTGAGGTGTCCATCCAACTCAGGATGCAGAAATTGCACTGTGTGCTAAGAAAGTAGAAATTACCTTGACATGTTATGTGCAAACACCTCTGCAATACAATATTTCAAAGAACTCAGGTGTGAATTAAAGCAGTTGGGGTCTAAGGGAGGGTTGCTTTTCTTTTGACCAACTCACATAACTCTCGGTAACATCCATCCAGAAAGCTTCATTCATGTGTGGGGAAATGAAAAAAAAAAAACAACAAACAAATAGAAAGAGGGAAGCACCCTCAGTCTAATCTTCCATGCCAACCACCACCTATCATTATTATCTGAAATACAGCAGCTGCTTTGTGTTCAAAATACATGTCAGCATCGCATCTTAGAGGTGGATTGGGGATTTCAGGTGGGGTTCCTGGCTGGCATGAGGGCTGCAAGGGGATGGCTCAAGAAGGTCCCAGAGCCCTGGGAGCAGCTGGGAAAGCAGATCAGAGACAGGATTGACCCAAGTCCTGGAGTTCCACCAGGAAGTGAAGTACATGGACAGACCATGGCACTAGGATGGTGTGGGACAGCACTGCAGGGAGGAGGAGGCTGCAGGGACAATTCACGTGTTTTGTGGGGAGAGAACATTTACTCAGAGTCCGTAATAATGAGATTTCCAAAGTCCAGCTGTAATGGGCCTAAACGATGCCTGGGAGCACACTAAGGAACCACACCAGTAATCACCTGTGGTTGGTCCCCTACACCTCTACAGGCAACTTCATCATATAAATGCAGCCCTAAACCCAAAACAGAAACCTAAATACTGGTCCACAGCTCAGCCCCAGCTCTGTAATTCTTACTCTTAAGGAAAATCATTTGCTTGAGCTGATCCTGTTACTCACACAGAAGTAAGGGGCAAGGGACACAACGGTGAAACATCATCTTTTCCATTTTTATAATGCTGACTATTTCTTGCTGGCTAGCATCAACCTGTGCTGACATCCATGGGCATCACTCTGATGATGAGGCTGGGAGCAGAGTCCACAGGCTGTGAGAGTGTCCTCAAAGTATCTAGGAGATATCTTAGTTCCCCTGTTGGGATTTGCTTGGGTTTTTCTCTGACATTCTTGAACCAGAAACCATTTCATGGATATCCTGATTTGAAATATGTGAAGTTAATAAAACAAACAAACAAACACCAAAAATGTCTTAATCCTCTCCAGGCCCTTGTCTAGCTCTACCTTAGGAAAACTGAGGTTTGAAGAATTACAGTTCTTCAAAGGGTACTTGGGCTTTTGGCGTGAAGCTCCAGGAGCTGGCTCAGTACTGATGCTGCCGTCAGGCAAAGTGACTCCAAGGTCTTCAAAGGTTTACGAGTCCTATGCTTGGTCGTTTGAATTGATTTTTGTTTTTGCTAGGGTTCTCACAGCACATTACAAGGTTTTCAAAGTCATTTATTTTAATTTTCAAAATTTTCTTGTTGGCAGGAAAAACAACCTAAGCAGTTTTCTCTCTGGAAAGCAAGACACCAACTTTCTTTCTCATACTGAGCTGTGTTAACTGTAGCACAACACCACAGCAGCATGACTATTTGTGTAGAAAGAACACTTTTCTTGCCCATCTTTCCTTTGAAAAAATTATCCTCAATTCAATAAAAATCTACATTCCCACTCAAAAAAGAAAAAAAGCAAAACTAATGGACACACAAATTGCAACTTTTTTCCTCTTAGAAGATACAGTTCATGAGGGCATTGCCACCACTGTCACCACCAGTAAAGCCACTGCATTACCATTACCATTTTTAATCTCCCTGCACAATCCATATTGCCATTTTAACAGCACTGACAAAAGCATCTCTACTCCTGAGTCACACTAGTGGTTTATCCATAAATGTAGGGTTATAATATTAATTCAAACATTTTGTAGGATTTGAAAAGAGAAAAATCACTCAAACAGACTCAATGACTTTTGTGTGGCAGGTTCATTGCATCCCATGGCAAAATGATCCAGAGTTAGGAAGGAAAAAGACAAGTGTTCAAGAATAGAGGTCTTTCTCCACACCTCACCAACCTGCTATTCTCCCATGGAATGGGGTTTGGTTTCTAGAATTGAGGGGATTATAAGACCCAGCAGGCACAGCCATGGCCACTTTTCTCTACAGAGCTCAGCAAAGTTTCAGATCAACTCCTGCTCCAAACACACCTAAAAAAGGTTCTCTGTCTTCACTCCCTATCCATCTTACTCATTTGGCAAGACTTGAAGACATCCTGAACTCATGTAACGCTGCAACAAACCTTCCAGTTCACACGTCCCTACCAAGTACCCCATGTAAGCCCCGTTGCGGCAGCTACAAACACTGTGTTGCACCATGCACAGGGAAATGTCCTCACAGATGTTCAGATCCTTAAATCCCTGTGGCTTCACCAGGACTTAGGCATAGAAACACTTCTGAGGACCTGGGCCTTGATACCTCTCTTCTCCTGATCTAAATTAAAACTCGTCTATAATTAATAAAAGGGTTCAGAAGTGACCAGGCAAGTAGCAGTGAGAAGGTAAATTATGGAGGCTGGGATACTGGGCTTTTCGAGATAGAAAAGCATTAGCACAGCCAGGGATGCACTCACCATGTGAAAAATCTGTTCAGAGCATAATGAGAACTCTACCAATTAATATAATTCACAGATGTATCTCTCCAATAAGCAGAGTTACAGGGATCATTTTTCTTTGACACACACCATAAGGGAATGAAAAGGTTAATGTAGTGTATGTGAGTGCATTTTTAAAAATCAATTTAAGGAAATTTTCTCTGCTGTAAATTACGCTCTGGCACCAGGGAAAGCCATCAAACTCAAATTAACAAAAGGAACAAAAGAATTTAATTTAAAACTACATTGTGATTGTATTGTTCATTGGTGTACATAGAAATCAGCCACATACATTTCATTTTTACCTTCTTTGATTACAAAAAGGCTGTTATCAATGAAAGATAATGTTGAATCATAATTAAAAGCAGGACCCTCTCTCCTACCAGCCTGTAAAGCTCAACACTTCCTGTAATGCAATATAAAGTCATTTTGGTTAAGAATCCCATTTGTCAGCTCTCTTTACATTTACCAGACTGTGACCCCCTCTACCTCTGCTAAGAACAAACATTTTACTTCCCAAGACAACATGGTGCTGAGCCAGTGCCGGGCCTGGGCCTCCATCCCTCCTGGGACAGCACAGTGTGTCCTTCTGGGACTAAGGCAAAGACCAAAAGAGGCAGAAGCTCTACATCCCTCTTTTTTATACTCCTTGACACTTCTTCATGATGTCAGATGATATGAAATACCTCTTTGGTTGCTTAAGTCAGGTGGTGCTTGTCCCTTCTAATCTATGTCACATCCTTTGGGCCTGCTGAATTGGGCCTAGGCCTAGCTGAAACTAAAGCCAAAACTACCACAAGGCTGAAACTAAAGCCAAAACTACCACAAGGAGAAAAAAACTGTTTTATGACTACTCCTTGTTAACAAGAAATATGCTAAGACTGTGCCATAGTGCCCAACACCTTTTTTGTGGTATTGGAATAGCAAAGCACTGCTTTTTTGTACATAGTATTTTGCCTTTCAAAATATTGCTATAATAGCCTTATAACATAAAATGAAAGAGTCACATTATGTTGAGGAATACTCATAGCAAACTAATGGGGCACTACAAACTTTGTATTATTCTCTTTTGCATGTTCTTGGCAGGAATTCAAAAAATAATCAGAATCTAGTTCATTCTCTTACATAACCCTTTGTGAAGGACTCTTAAAATTCACATCAATAGCAACTCATTCCCACATTTCCTTAATTTCCATTTTGTTTAATTGCTTCATCACCATTTATTTGTGATTTTGGTATTTTTTATTCCCTCCCAGGAGAAAGAAGGACCTCTCCTGGGTAAGAGGACAAAGAGTTGGAATCTGTCTGCTTCTGTTGTGTTCCCATAAAAAATATATTAACAAAAAAATTCCCTTACAGGGAATAAGCCCAGTTCTACCTGTTTTTTTTCCCCCACCCTGGGGTCTGATAACACAATTCCAGTGATGCCAAGTCCAGATGCAAGTGCCATGTGAGGAGGTGCTCTGAGTGCAAGCCACACCACTGCACAGCACATCCACTTTGCAGGCTGAAGATGTGAAGTGTAAAATAATCAATCATCTAAGGCCTTAACGAGCCTTGTGCTAAAGGCTGTACCGTGCCACCAGCTTCTAGAACAACAAAAAATGCCTGGCACAGAGAGACACGACAGCCAAATGCTTGTATCAAATGTCTTTGTGAAATTACAGGAGGTACTTAACCTTTCTCTGACAACTTTTCAGGGGAAATGAGAGCATTTTCCATCCAGGCAGGAAGCCATTATCCCCCATGAGAATGAACAATGTCTTGATATAATCCTGATTCTTTGACAACAAGAATTCTGAATTCAGACATTCTCCAAAGATGAGTCTATGAAACTTAGGTTCATGATCAGCATGGACTTTCTAAGAGCATCCTATATTCCACACCATCCACACTTTACACATCTCTTAAATACAACACAACTAATTTTTCACTTCCATTAAGTCTATATTAAGAAAATACCTGTTTCAGAAAAAAAAATATACGTTGCAAGACCAAATGAGAGAAATGGTTGAAAAAAATTTAATTTGTACAGGCTTTTTCATATTGGTACTAATTCAAATTTCTGACTTTGAACTAATTCCTCTCCCCATCAGTTGGTCACTCCATGGTAGAAGGGAACCATGCATGCTGGGAGTTCATGGTATGGATCCAGTTTTTAATCCAGTAATGAACAATCCATCAACCTTGCTCAGTAGGGATGTTGATCCCCAAATCTCTATCCTTCTGCTTCTTCACCAGTTTGTAGCTTTTGCTGCCACTTTTTTCTCAATAGTGTGAAGAGATGGAACACCCTCATTCTAGGAACAGAAATTTGGGGAAATATGAAGGGTATACTAGGTCATATATACAAGCTATTGGGGCAACTGCATCGAAAGCAGGGATAGGTTATTAAAAGCCATTTAGGTGGTTGACTGCCCTCAGTTTCCCTGCAGGTGAGGCTCCCAAACACCTGCAAAAATTGATGCCCCAGCTCCTAAGCATCTCTCCATTTGAGCATTCTTTAAAAGCCATATTCCTTTGGGTTTCCTGATCACATACAGAAAAAAAAATAATCTCCCACGATAGTTTTGAAGAAGAGGAACAGCCTTGAAGCTGACCCTAACACACAGGAGGTTTGCTGGGCAGGGCACAGAGCAAGGGTGCAGCTCCCCTTATTTCTGCCCATGAGGACAAGCCAGAGCTCACCTGCAACACAGCAGGCTGCCTGCTCAGCTCTCACTTCCAGCAATGCCTCCTCTGAAGCTGTACCAGGTAACGAAACACATGCCCCCGTGCTGCAGCTGGTCTTGCATCCATGCCCAGGGGCAGCACATCTGTGGTGTGAGCAGCAAGGGGGAGGTAAAGGCACAATTTCAAGTAAGAGGAGCAGGAGGTAACAGCTAATCAGCTGTTTCCATCACCTTGTCAAGACAGGAGCATTTGAACTTGGCTGGAAGAACAGCATTGGGCTTGCTGTCTGTTACCTGCTGCTCTGCACAGGTAGATGTAATCTCTGTATATTTTATTAGCTCCTGTTATGCTGCATGAATGGATGCCACATGTAGCTCCAGCTCACCGCTTTCGTCATCAATTATTAAAACATTTGTTGCAGAGGGAAGAAGAATCTCATTTCCCTCTGCTGCTACTGGAATGATTGCAGCAGTCACAGCAAACTGCCTGAGCATCTTTCATGGAGTCTGATTTGGCAATGACCACCGCCATGGGCGGACACAGGATCAGTGAGAGGTGGGGATGCTTGGCCTGCCGGATAATGGGGACGCACTCGGAATCAGCCTCTGGAAAAATGCTTCCCATGTCCATTAAGGATGACATTTACCTTAGTCCAGATGGCACTCATCTCCCTCTGTGCACCATTTAAGCTCTGAGCTCAGAGGGATGGTGTGTGTTGTATGGGGATGATGTGTAGAGTTCCAAACTGCAAGTGTCAGCCATGTGTGCAATTTATTTTCTTTTATTTTAAGCCAAGGAATAGAAAATAGGTAACTTCAAAAAAGTGAAACATGACTCTATTAGAGTTAGGCTTTGCTTGTCTGTCAATGTTTTATTAAGCAACTGTATAGTGTGCCTCAGAATATTGTTGATTTCTTCATCTAAATACAAATTTAACTCTGTATATTACAGGCAGCTCCTAAAATTAGTAACTGTATCTAATATTTTACTAAATCCTTTTGATACCAATTAAGAAATGCTGCCATTCTTAATGCATGATATGGCATGTCTTTTCTGCCTGCTCTCCTACATCCACAGGGAAAATCCCATTGGGAAAGGGCATTGGTTTCCTTTGGCCCCACATGCCCATAGGCTCAGCTGTAGATGAACTTAGGAATGCATTTAATGCCTCTCTGTAGTGAGGAAACCATTTAAAGTTGTTCTGAAGTCCCATGTACTTCAGTGGGATGCAGATATGAGTGCTTAGGCACTTCCTAGACATTTTGGTATATGACTTACCAACATAAACACTTGCTCTTAGGAGAAATGCCCAAGATACAGAGTAGATGTCTACAACAGCGATATCCTTTCCCTGGTGGGAGGATGCCTGCCCTGTGCACAAACTCCTGCATCATCTCCAGTTCTCTCTGGGCACAGTGTGGGGAGCTGAGCCCAACTCATGGATGTCTATCTCAAAGTGGCTCTGGCCCTTAATCAGGAAAGGAAATTAAATACTATGGTTTTTCACATGATAATAAGAATATAAATTTTATTTCACCCAATATATTAAAGATCTTATAAAACTTCATCAACATGGCAGAATATATCCTATGTTTTGCCTGATTTTTAATAAATCAGATAAAAATGATGCCAAAAATAACCACTAGAAGATTATAAGGAGTGTAAAAATGCGAAAAACAAGGTACTACCATACACCTCCTACGATAAAACATAACAAGGTGTTTACAAGATTGAGACAGAAAACAGGAACTCCAATTAAATTTTGATATGATTTAACCACTGCATTACTGAAGGCAAATGATGTTTCCTTGCCTTGCTTCAGGCTGCATCTCAAAGGGGCTTATAAATAGTTAAACAGCTATATCAGAATTCATCAGTTTTTAGAGAAAAATTAAAGCTCAACATTGATATCTATGATATAATGACTTAGAAGTCAGTGCATAATTAATCTTGATATTAACTGTATACCCTTGTGGTATATGATTTATTATGGGTTATTAATCTAACTTCTTCTATGTGTATTACTTCATGCACACACAATCTAACAACTTCCAGTGCAGTACCAGGTGCTACCTCATAATAAAGATATTAACACATCTAGAAAAATACTTTTATATCAATTGACCATACTCTATTTTCACTTCTAGCTGGACTTGATAGTGATCAAAAACTAAACCTGAAATACAGATCTTATACTTTCATCTTCATTCTTACTGCCCTCTTAATTTTTTTTTTTTACTTCAAAACCATGTCATGTAACCTACCTACACCCTTCTTAAATTTATCTGAATTCAGGGAGCATAACATATAACATCCTCTATTTTTGCCTCTGTTTCTACTGTGAGTTTTCAGAGAGGATTAAGTATTTCAAGAGGCAGCTCGTTCAGTTTAACTAAAAAAAGTCTCTTCTGGAAGATGCTGTAATATGTTGTAGGATACAGCCATTAGTTTTATTTATGTTTGTACCTCTAAATTCTATTTCTCCCTGCTTGAATGCCAGATACGATGAGACAGATGGTTACTTACTCATGAAAGCAGCTACCAGAGATACAGTCCTTGAGACAGCCAGAGAGGACCCTACTTGTCTCTGAGGAATGTTTCCAGATAGAACAAAAAGGAAAGCCCAGCATGCGTCAAATAATTTGAAAAATGCTTGGAAATAAATGCAAAACTAAAAGCATTCCTGCAGCAGCTGAGAATCTTATGGGAAAACAAAATGTAATGACCATAATTGACCACAATTGAACCAAAATTATTCAAAAAGGACATTTCCTATACTAACACTGCTTCTTTACTCCTTTCTCAGATATTATTGCTTCTCAGACTATTTATTAATTTATAGCCTCCTCTAAATTCAGCCAGTCTCAAAGTGAGGTAATGGGATGACTGGATAAATTAATAATTACCAGAATTTGCTGCGGTTTCTAAAGAAGATGGTGATGTTAGGGTTTGCATTGCATGGTGAGGGTGGAATGCAGGCAGTATACTCATATATCCAAGCATTAGACATACTTATATACCCACCACAAATTAAAGAGAATTTACCACTAGTGACTTAATTATTCTTAATAACAGATTTTCAAATTCTCTTCAGTCTTGGTAGTGGATGCTGAAAGTTTCCATCAAAACTATGGCCTCTCTCTGTTAGAAATGGTCCTAGCATCACTTGTAAAGAGCTTAATTAAAAGAGGCAGTGTTGACCCTAAAGGCACTGTTAAGCAAGTCACTGCTGACAACCTGAAATGTTTTATCATCATAAGAATACCCCTGAGACAGCCAGCAGACAAAAACCATGACACTGCCTGAAATTTTTAAGGTGCTTCTATGAGCTCCATCCATAAGAAAATGCTTTTGGAGTCTCCCTCTACATATTGACACAGTGCCAAATTTGTTCATATGAATGAAATTCATGTGAATTAGGGTCTATTTCAAGAAGCTCTGCCTTCTGCTGCCTAATCCTCTCTCAACACAAAGCCCTGCAGCAGATTCACACCTAAAAATTCAGTATTCTGGTCACAGTTAAAAGCATCACCATATGTTTACTGGTTAAAATAAGACTCTCGCATAGATGTGATGGATATCTCCTTTGAAACAGGCAATGAGCCACACATGGATGCAGAAATTGGCAGAGCTGCCAGTATAGCACCAAAGTCCAAGCAGGTGGCACTACCTGCCATAGTGACGATGCTCACCGTTCCCCTCCCTAGCAGTGTCTGTTCACACAAAAAAACCAGTCTCAGTGTCCCAAAGTTACTCTTTCAGATGAAAACCCACCAGCTTTCCAAATTGCTGTAAAGTCCTAAGCCAGCTCCATGCTAAGGTAACAGCTGTTTGCACATGATGCCCTTCGAAAGGAGCTCGCTGTGCTGTCACTGTGAATAACAGAAAATTGCTTTAGTTTGGTCTTCCATAATCATTCCCAGCAACGTTCCAGTTTTTAAAGATCTAATCCTGTTTGTACAATTCAATTAGGCTTTGCAAATAATAATAAAAAAAAAGAAGGAAAAATTAATCATAAAATTTTAGATAAAGTTGTGCCACTACTCCAGTGAATTTCAGGCTTAAAGAAAATCAATATAGGGTCATATTCCTGTAAAATATTACCTGCAGTACAGCTTGTTTTCTCATTTGTGCATGAAGCTAAAATTGAAGTCTAGTTTTCACCGATTGCTTATATGGTATAAACTTACAGTTGAAAGAAAATCACCTTCCATACAGGCATGTTTCTTTTTAGAATAGGTGGCCAAATAATGCCCTGGCTTTTGGAAAGATGCGGAAGGCAGAGGCCCTGGGTCTGAACAGCCATCCAAAGGGGTGGCTGCACAGCAGCACCTGCCTTTTATTAATCTAACATAACAGTGCAATGACAGTTTGCATTTGCAATCAAATAATGATTAGTCAAGCTCTATTTTCACGTCATCTTTCCTTTCCCTGTTTTTTTCTGCTTTCAGGGATACCTCTATGGAAGTTTTGAGGGAAGGAGAGAGAGAGAGATTGCAAATGTTCCTCTGACTAGTGGTATCTTATAAAACCCAAGTGAAGATATGCCACAACTGGGTTTTGCTGTCTCTTCCAAAGCAGATTCTTGTAAGCCTGTACATTAATAAATGTTAATTTTATCCCCCTGTGTCTACAAGGTCATTTTCAAATTCCTGTTGATTTAATAAAGAACTCAGGCGTTCAGCACTTGCAAAAACACTGCTGTTTCAATAGACACCTTCAGACAGATTTAGGTATTTAACCTGAAGAGTCAACATTTGCAGTTCTCCAGCAGGATTACTGGGGCTTTCAGGGCAAATTCCTACATCATCAACTGCATGTTGTGCAAACCTGGGTCCTTGCCTGGCCCCTATATATGTGCCTGTTTGAAGAAACTAAACGTAGCCTGGGCCAGGCAGAGGGACTCCCTTTTCCTTACTGGAACAATTCCTTGGTGTGGCTCTGACTTGTGACAGAAGCGAAAAAAAAAAAGCAACCAAACAACAACAACAACAACAAAGTCCTAGAGAAAAGTTTTGAGTTCAGCTCAGGATCATCAAGTGACCTACTCAATCTGAAGCGCAACAGAGCTGAACAGGGCAGAGGTGTCAGGGCGTGTTCTGCCACCACTGAACAGGCCATTACAGTGTTTAGGTTATGGGTGGAGACTTCAGGTTTCTGAAAACTCGGGAACAAATCCTTAATGAGCCAGGAAGAAAGGAAGAAGTTCTTTTATATTTATATTATATTGAACATTCACTGTCCTCTCATACGCTTCTGGGACACACGCATTTCCAGAATCAATGTGGACTTTATTCCAAGAACAATGTGATAAATTCATAAAAATATCATAAGAAAATCTTGCGGAAAGAAGGAAAACCAGGGTTTTTCTTCTCAAATATTTAATAGCCAGAACCCAGGAAGAATTGTTGAAGATCTGCCAACATTTCCAATGATTTTCAAAGTCATTCCATTTTTAGTTGCTCCAGAACTGCTGATATCAGCAAGCATGCCCTTCTAAATAATTTATTGGCATTTCTACATAAATTAGATACTTAAAGGTGAAGATGCCATGAACCTTGTGGAGGCTGAGTGCTCACTACATGGACTATAATTCATCAACCCAACAGACAGATTTCCAAACTGGCTTAAACCCCAGCAGGCTCATGGCTTGGAAATAGTTCAAGGACTTCAGAGATTGCAATACGCTCTTGAAATGTCACTTGCAGTAAAAGCACATTCTACACAGAAATAAATCACCATAAAATAAGGTAGAAACTTCAGAGAGTTATAAATTGATTATTTAAATCACATGTTAGTTACTGCTCACAAAAATAAGCAATGCAAAAAAATGTGTTTACTTCAGCTAAGGACAATGTATTAAAAAAGACAGGGCAGTTTACAAGGCAGAGCCATCAGCTAAACCTGTATCTGCATAAAGAAATTCTTCAGTACACACTTTAATCCTGTCTATCACTTTCTAAAGTCATCATAGACTTTTTTTTTTGCCAAAAAACTACAGGATAACAGATGACTGGTTTGCAGGATTTGGCCACTGGAAAATGTTAGGTTGGTATTTTACCCTGTAACTACTGCACTTATGAAAGCTCCAGTTAGCTAAGGAGGAAGCATTTTGAAGAAGAGGATGAATGATATTTCAAGAAGAATGTTGAGGATGAGAAACTGGTGAACAAAAAACCACTTCCCCTAGGAAGGAGCAGTTCAAAAGTTTAAATCTCCAAAATTTGTTTTCAAATGAAAAAGGAAAAAGAATTATCAGAGAAGATCCTGGATGGGGGATCACTGTAACAGAGGATGTGTGGG
This sequence comes from Sakesphorus luctuosus, assembly GCA_013396695.1. NCBI lineage: Eukaryota > Metazoa > Chordata > Aves > Passeriformes > Thamnophilidae > Sakesphorus > Sakesphorus luctuosus. The sequence continues at coordinate 469,632 of VWZD01012679.1, forward strand.
TATCATTAGGACAGATCCATCTTTGGAATGGATCCCTGAAATAAATTGGTATGAGGGGATGAGAAAAGCCAGTGATGAATTAAATGCTAAAGGGGATGGAAAGATGATAAAAGCAGCATTTTCATCAGAAACCATGAGAGCAGGAGTGGTAAAGTCAGTACTTGAGATAAAAGAGAACAAGATAGAACAAGACCAAAAATGGAAATAACCAGGACAATCAGCACCCATATCTCATGTGATTAATTTCCAAAGAGTAAGAAAAAAAACCATCAGTAGCTCAAAATACTTATGGAATCAATAGTGATGGCCTAAAAGTCACGGAAAGCCTGAATTACAGCAGGTGAAGGGGAGAGGAAGCTGCTGACAGCAGAGATAACAAGTGAGTGGCAGTGAAGGTCATTCCACTCCCTTGTCTCTGCATCACCAACCACAACACACCAAGAGATGGGGCAGAGGTGCCCAGCCCTCCCTGTATGGACACAGGAGCAAGGGCAAGAAGCCCTGCTTGACTACAAATACTGGTTGCATTTATTAAATGGGCTGATGTTCTCATAATTGGTAATTCACAGTAATGGACACAAAGGGAAATACCAGCTTTCAGCTATTAGCCCAATAATTTTTGCAAGTGTCTTTTTTATCTACTTCATAGCACAAACTCACATTATGTGGAGACCCAAACAAAATGAATAAACTAAATGGATGACGATCATGGAAACAGGAAAATCTCAGGCATAAAAAGAATCGTAGATTCTGGTTTTTTCCCTATTTGTTCTTGAAAATATACGGATCATACATGTTTCATTGCCTGTTCTTACTCAGTTACTATCAAAAAAAAAAAAAGGATTAGACACTTGTGTACTTATATAACCTCTTGAGTTTTGCCTTGCTTCCCAGCTCTGTGTTCCGTTCAGTATCTGGTTTTGATTCAGACAAATCAGCTCTCCTGGCATTATCCAGATTATGATTTTGAGACCAAACAGAAGATAAGGTATGGCATCATCTTCTTTGTGAGAAGAGATGCAGCAAATTAGCTAATCAGAATTCAGTGACTATAACAATTTAAACCATGCCTGACTTCCTACCTCTCTACTTGCCATTCCTAACATTACTACCTGTTTAAGATGAGACACTGAGAGGAAATTGGGTTCTGCTCTCACATTTACACAACACCATTACTTTTTCTTAATGACTAGCACGCCCTGTTTAATAAAACCCTGGCATCAACTTTATTACATCCTGCACTGCTAATGATTTGGTAGTCACCTAATGCATTAATCTTGATTCATGGCTCACTTGAAATATTTATATAGTACAAAACGCTTCAGCGAAGGTCAGTTGCATACAAAGCTTTAAAGAACAAATTGCAAGATTTTGTGTTGCCTCCATCTCCTCCTCAGGAAGAGAGCTTGCCTTCCCCCACCCCAGGCTGGCCCTGGTTGTGGCCCTACAAATCTCACCTGGGGCTCCCACACAGATGTGCCTGGTCAGCTCCTCTTCCTCAGCTACTTCCCAAAACTGACCGAGTGACAAAAGTCCACACTATACATCCACTCCACATACGTTAAAAATATCTGAGGCCCTAATGACAGGTAAATAAAATTCCCTAAAAGAAACAACATAATTCCAGGACGCCCAAGAACCAACCTCAAAAGGATGAAGCAGAAGCCCCTGTTCCTAGAATATTAACAAATATGTTGATATAGACAAATTGAGAACTGCTGAATACAAAGAACATCAAAAGATCTGTGGAAACAGCTGAAAAGTACAGAATGCTCCCTACAACATCAGTAGGCATCAGTGACCCTGGCAGGAGGGTGGGAGCTGGGTTTAGGAGATGACCCAGCAACTGCAGGCAGCAAAATGAGCCATATGGCAACAAGCATAAGATTTTATTACTGAAGAAATAACTTTATTTTCACTACTTTTTACATTTGTTCACCCTAATTCCTCTGACATTAGAAGTATGTGCTGGCCCAGGGAAATTCAAGCTGTAGGACATAATGCAGACACTATGGGATCTAGAGTAAAGGCAGAGAGATTAATCTCTGAAATAACTAGATAGGCCTTTAGAATCATAGAATCATTAAGATGGAAAAGACCTTTAAGATCAAGTCCAACCTTCAAGCGAATACCACCATGCCCACTAAACTATATAATGAAATGCCACATCTACTCTTTCTTTGAACACTTTCAGAGATGCTGAATATACTTTCTCTAAGTATAAAAGCAGTACTCTGAATCCTAGATATAACTACTTCTGCAAGGCTGCTCCCAAGCCATATGAGGAGTCAGGTAGACAATACAATGTCACAGGCTGCTTAACTTGTAACCAACTTTTTGTCCCTTTTCCAGTCTATACCTCAAAGCACGTAGGAAGTGTCAGTACTGCTTCCAGCAGCACTTGCTTTACGTGCCAATTCTACGTGTGGTTTGTGGTTTTCCACTGTACGGGCTGTTGGCTACAAGATGTTGTTGAGGCTGAGAGTTATCTGTGAAACTGGGGTTGGTGAGGAAGAATCCAACACAACTCTCTTCTTTCCTACACTCTGTTATTTTCCCCTGTGCACTATCTAGTGACATGAATCATGGAACAGAAGGAACAGTTTAATCAATAAAGTGTTTAATTGCTAAAAATTATTCCACAGCCACATACTCACAGCCAAGAGACCACACTATCTGTCACTGAAGATGCATTATGAGAGAGAAACAAAGAGGTTTAAGTGTCGTTAGCAAAACAATAATAAAATAACCCATAAAAATTGAAAATATGACCTAGTGAGTGCATATAAACATAAAAGAGTGAGGTTCCCAAGATGGAATCATATTGCATTACAGATAATTCCATCTAATATGGTTTAAAATGGCAAGCTGCATTTGTATTTTAAGGTGTGCAGAAATTTATTATGAGCAGCCAGTTTATTCCATTGCTTCATGAATTCAAGGGAAAATGTAGCTTCCATCAAATTGAATTGCATTAAATGGTCACTGCACCTTGAGAAGAACAGATTCTGTTGCTCCAGGTGGAAGAGCTATCTGGAAACATATCTGAGAACAGGAATTTCTAAATATTGGACATTGTGTCATATAGTAATTATTATAGTGAATCTGTTTCAGTTCTGATCCTTTATAGGCAAGGCTTCCTTGAAAACTTACTTTGCTGGGAAGATATATGCAAAGAGCCCAGTAAAATAATCTGCCTCAGCATTTCCATTGTAATTAAATGCAGTCACTTGTTGGCACAAGTAATGACCACCATCTGCTCAAATCCATGGCTAGTCTGTCCTTCACCACAAATCACAAATCTCCACATGTCCTGCAAAATACCCATTACCAGCTGATTCTCCAAAGCACCATACGAATAATCTGAATATGCAACATGTTTGTTACAGATGAGTGCTAATACATTGGCCTCTAAAAATACTGATCCAGGCCTGGACGCTTTCATACTAATAACATTAAATGTGTAAAAGAAAATATACTAAATGACCTGGGCTGCAAAGTAAGGTCTCAGGAATTAGAAAAAGCCAAGACTTAACATTGCCTCTTAAAGCTGTATGCATTTGGATCCAACACCACATCCTGGGTTTATTTCACACTGTGGGTATGCCCAGTGCTAATATTTCACTGATTATTTTAATTCCATTTGTGTATCTCATTTTTTTACTACTCACCACTCAAATCTCATTACATTAAAAGATTATTAACTCCCTTGAAAGTTTTCCATTAGCATTTCTACACCCTCAAACAAGTTCTGAGCACTTTGTGAAGTCTAGGCTCTCCCACTGCCCACATTGTGGATTTGCACATATTCTGCAGCAGACAGTCTCCAGAACAAAGCTGAGCACTTCAGCAATGCTTCAAACTCTCATTCTTCTCTGAATACTATAGATGTCAATGCTGAGAGGCCAAATATGAGCTGTGGCTGTAGGTGTGAATAGCACACCTGTGAGCCTGCTTTTTCACCAAGGAGTAGAGGTACAGTCTAAAACTCCATCAGTCTAAACCTCTCAGGCTTTATTCACTTACGGAATTTCCCTTCTTAACAATTTTTTAAGGAAGTGAGAATTATTATCCTTGTTTTACAAATGTAGAATCAAGGCTTGGACAGATGAATGCCCAAATTTCCTTGTAATTTGAGATGACTAATGCAACATTCACTATGTCAGTCTCAACTTCTGCAACCAATCCTAAAGACATAGAGGATGCAGTGAAAAATCCACCAGGGGGTGAACAGTAAAGACTATGCAAGGTTATCTGTGTATGTAAGGGACACATTATACGTCCATGCAGCCTGATTCTGCTGATCAATCTACAAGCAACTTCTAAGTGAACACTGTCAATGAATGGGAGTATCTCTCATGCTCCTGATTCTTCTCTTTGTTTTTATAGACCTTTGGTGAACAGAGAAAGATTTCTTGGTAGTTCTCTCATACACAGAAAAGTCTAAGAGCAATGGCCACAAGTTGGAACATGGGGAATTCTGATTAGACATAACAAAAATAATCACAATAGGATTAGTAAACCATTGGAAGAAGGGCTGGAGAGGCTGTGTCATCTCCAGAATTGAAGAGTTTCACAGGTGGACTGGACAAGGCCCTGAGCAATGTGATAGTAATGCAATCCAGCCCTGCTTGGAGTGGGTTTGGGCTCCCTTAACTGCAGCAGTACCTCCCACCTAAGTTTTTCTGTGACTGTGCTTCTGTGATGTCTCCACACAGCTTATGCTGCAGAGTGGGGTGCACAATGTCCCCACTGCACTATGAACATGTTCATTGCTCAAGTGAGAAGGACATAAATGGAGCCCATTCCTGACCCGCTGCATTTTAAGGATACCATTTGTACAATCATACTCATTTATGATTGGTTATTTATGCACGACCCCTCCCAGGTCTCCCCACGCCCGAGCAAGCATCACACAAATATATACTCTCAGTGAGGTGCCACAGTTTGGCTGAGGCAATTAGATCATCATTACTGGAAATACTAGTGAGCTATATACTGTCTGACATAAGTAAATTCAAGGGAATTAAATACCTTGTTCCAAATTATAGCATCATCCATCTAGACTTTCTGATAGTCCTGAAAGACAGATGGTCTAGCAAATGGCTGTAATCTTCATATGGGTACAGTTTAACTCCCTAAGACATGTTAAAACAGCAATATCTGCAGAAATATCAACCTGAAGATGTGAATGGGGCCTTCTGACTGGGTAGGTTCAGTGAAACACATCAATAAAATTTCAGAGGATACTGCCTTCAGATATTCTTCACTTTCAAAAAGTAATTTCACAAAGAACTTAAAGATTACCACTTTTAACTGATTTCTCATTAATAATAATGAATATGTCAAGCTCAGACTTCATGATCCTTACTTTGAAGCAACTCTTCTCTGAGACAGTTGAAAGATCTTCCAGGGCATGAAAAACACAAGACCAACATGTGACTCAGTAAATGATACTGAAAAACTACATCTCGTTCAATAAAAAACGCCAGAGTTAATTTTCTGTTTCTGAGGCCAAATGCCACAGCAGCTCCTCAAAACATTATGGTCATTTTTGGAAGGATCCTAGGCCACCTTGTTTCCCAAACTGTGCCTCTGGTGTTCCTAGGAGTGTACTGACTGCCATGAGACAAAGCGCTGAGGAGCAGCTCAGGGGAGCAGCAAGGCCAGTGCTCAGTTCTCTGTTCACCTCTGACACCAACTTGCTTATTCATATATGTGCTGCAGTGTGTAGGCATATGAATAACTCTGGGAGACACTTTTTCTGCTGTACTATACAAACATAGACTTCATCACTGCAGAGTCTTACATCTGGCAAGGTGTTGTGTGTTGTATACAAGTAAAAAATGTGATTCTTGACATCTGCAAAACACTGAATTCATCAACTAACAGCTCCTACAAGAAAGAAACCTAATGAGTTCTCAAAAGAGGAACTTCTGTATCATACTCATTTTAAAGGACAGGAGTTTCTGGAAGCACATACTGTCTCAAAAAACCCCAATCCAAACCAAACCAAAAAACCACCACGACCACCACCAACAAAAATACCCCAAAAACCAACCAAGAAGTTAATCCTGACATGATTTATCCCTTTCATACCACGCACTACTTCAATCATTTCCTGTGTCATGAGGTGATCCTGTACTCTTCTCTCCTCTAAGCCACTCTGTTTTAAGAAAAGAGAAGATGGTCTGAAGGACTAGGTCCTGAACTCCAACCAATATTCTCCTCAAAGGAGAGTGATGAATCCTGCCTGCTCAGAGTTGCCTTGACAGTAGGTGGCATAGGGAAATGTAATGTTATACTGCTTTTTTTTTTAATTTGAAGAGAATAGAGAAATTTCTTCTCCCAGGTTTATTGGATTCAGTAAGTCACCCATAAATACAGCATGTAGGGATGAGATGCAGAGTATCTGTGGAAAGATCCATACAACACACACAGATGGGATTAATCCATTCATTCCCTAGATGTAATTGCAGTTTCACAGAAATTCTGCTAAAACCACATTTATTTGGCAGTAATAAGATGACTAATTGCAAAGGATATCTGCACATAAATTCCAGAATGAAGTTTTTGGCACATTTCTAATTGTCATATAAAAGAAAATGACACACTATCTACTCATTTTTCCTCATTAAATGCAAAATATGAAGTTATTCCTACTAGTCTTATTGGTGGAAATGAAGGCTATTTCAGTTTAACTATGAAATGCAGCATATGGTTCCCTGATTATTGGTGCACTCTACAGCAGAAGTTCTGGGCAGATGATTTCAGGGGATGAACTGATCATGCCTGCTACTGAGACCCACACAGAAACTCTCAATCCAGACTTGCAAATTGTTCTGTATAGAGTTCGGTGAAGGATACGTGACCCTAAAGTAATTTCTGCAGGATTGGGGTTGGTTGGTTGGGTTTTTTTCCCAAAGTTCTCTAAATAAAGTGTCACATAAATTTCAAACACAAACTTTGCATGATAATCAAGGCAGTAGAACAATGTTGCCCAATATCCAAAGCAACATGAGATATATTTGGCAGAAGAAGATGAACTCAGATCTTTTCTATCCCAAGCCAATGACAACACTTACTCTTCATATAGGATTTCTACTGGAAGAAAGGTTAAGAGAAATTATGTGAAAATCATAGTGTGACAGCTTTGAATAATGAAAAGAAAAATTCTTTAAAATAGCACACAATGTAAGATATGCCAGTAAATGTCACATTAAAAATCCCACCCTGCATCAGCAGTACAGAGCAAGTCTTGCACAGACCAGACATGTTTCAGTAGTACAGTGGGAATTAAATGTTACTGCCTTTATCTGTATGCACAAGAAGAGCTCTGTCATTCTGTCCACGTAATGGCATGCAAAATATGCCAGTTTATTAACTGCTTAACATCTACCAAACAGCACACCATTTCCCAAGTGGGAAAACACATGGTGAGAGAGAAAAAAACCGAATCCCATAATCAAATTGTAATTTAAAGTGCGACAATTCTCAGCACTGGACATAAAAGGGTTTCAGTAGGAATGCAGTTGGTTGAACACTGTCACTTGCCCTGACTGTGAGTCCTTCTTTATGCATGAGGATTTTGAAGTCTAATGAGTATGCACAGAGCATTCCCACTGATTCACCACCACAAAGAAGAGATTTGACTGGGATTTCATCCAGAAAACAGCTAAGAAAATAGCAAAACACAGGTATGGAAAAATCTCTGCTATGCTCCAGGATTCTACCTTCCCTCCATAATAGAGCTACCTCGTGTGACTGCAGCTATTTTCCATGCCTTGCTGCACATAAACCCTCTCTAAAGCACACTTCTGACACTTTTCCCTTAGGAAGTTCTCCTGGACACAAGATAAAAAAGCTGCAAGCTAGGGCTCTTACTTGTAAATCTCATGCATTGAATTCACCTGCTCTGTGCAGGAGACTCAAATGTCAGTATCATGGTCAAAAAAAAAAAAAAAGCAGAGAAGCATCATTCGTCACTTTTTTTTTTAAATTGAGCTCTGCCAACCCTTCAGTAATCAAAGATCATCAGTCAGATTCACATACCAAATTATGAAAAGCCACAGAAGGTAAGCAGAAAACCTAAAACATGCCATTAGCTTTCTGGATTTGATCTTTCAAGGGCTTTTTTGCTCCCCTCTTTGATTGTTCCAAGTTGAGGTCTGCATGTAGCCACTTGCCTCCTGGAGCCGAGACAGAAAGAGAAATGCCAAATATTGTGAGAACTGTGATAAAAACTGTGGCTTATGATCCAGCTAAGCCTTCCCTGCTCATGTTTTGCCAGAGGGAGACAGATCTGCCACTCTCCAATTCTCACGTGCAACTGGTGGATATGCTGGTGGATACAGACCATACTTGAGAGTGGGAGAGAAGGCTGCAGCATTTGCAGCAGCAGTGTGTGGCCAGGATTTTAATGAGATGGGTCAGGAACACAAGCAACAGGGAGCTGATGAGAAACAGCCCACATATGGACTGGCAAGAACACAACCTTTTACTGTTTTTGCATCTTCATGAACACATCTCAGCACCAGGCCATTGACTCATCAGTGCCAAACACAGAACCTCAGCTCATGAGATCCACACACTGATCATGGTTACGGTGACAGTCCTGAGATTCTGGCTACCCCTGGAAATTGTAAAGTCAAACCCAGCCTCTTCAGCTCAGAGATACTAATCTCCTTTCATTTTCTGTTGCTTTAGGAGTTTCAGCACTGATAGGACTGCAGAACTCAAATCTCAGATGTTATTTTAATATATCAGTTTCAGGGAAAACATCATCAAGATACAGCAACAATATGAGCAACTCTATCAGCTAGAAACATTTTACATCTAAACCTCAAATTCTCTAGAGAAATCTTCAGACTTAGAGAAACAGAAAACCACTGTATAATTCATCTTCATAATCTTGATGCGTGATTTTTATCACTGACATACTACTACACTCCTGGCTTTTATTGTAGTCTGACTCCTGTTAAAGGTGTCCATTTGGCCTATACTCAGGTATAATGCAATAAAACCACCTTTTCCTGTTTATTTCTTTCGGAGTCAGCAAGGGACTCAGTGGCACTTTCCTGCTGGGATGCTAAAAGGTAGACCTCATATTTGTTTCAGCAGTGTAAATCTATTGCAATACCATTATTTTCAGTGATATAACATGTGTTTACATCTAGAGAAAACTATATTTATTTGGTGGTGCAAGCCCTTCTTATATAGCTGGAAACTAGGAAAGCATCTTGAGAAAACACAGCTGTGCATTTGCCCTTTTTTATACTCTTCTGTAACTCTCTGCTAGTGACTGCTGCCCGAGACAAGGCACTAGACTAGATGGATCCTCTCTCTGCCCTCCTAAGGTCATTCCTATGTTCTTTTTTAGAGCAAAACCTCCAGAAGTGCACCCAGCCTACTCATTTAGCCTGTACAGTTACACCTCAGAATCCATTTCTTTAATTACCTAAAATATTTGGGTCTTCTTGTTTAAGTGGAGATTGTAAATAATGCACTGTACAACGCATTTTAAAAGTCACCTGGTATTGAACAAACCATTTAATTTAACTTGGTTAAATTGGAATCAATACTAAAATTAATTCTCTACTTCATCTGTCTTATGAAGTGGTGGAACAAACTAGTTTGTGTCAGTTCAGCCCTGCAGGACTGTGTGAAATACTGGGGCTGTATTCCTGCTTACCCCCACTAAGCAAGATTTATCAGTGGGATGGTTTCTTCCTTCTAGGAATGCTTTATAAAAGCAGTTCATGACAAAACAAAGCAAAGCTTTACAACTCCCTCATCTGATCTAGTGTCTGATTTGACTTTTAAATCATTAGTTAGGCTGAACTGTACTAGCTTCACTTTTTAAGTAAATCATGAGGAATTGCCTGCCCTGTGTTCCTGTGCAATGCTGAAGTACTCCTGGGCTCAATTTGCTTGAAAGAGGCTCAAGGTACAGAGACCACCAGGAAAAAAAATCATAGTCCTACTGGCTCCAGTGCAGGAAGAGTCTAACCTAAGACTCCTCCAGTGCCACCCAGTACATCACCCAAGTCTCCAGTTAGTACCACAACCACCAGACACTGCCTCCCTCACTATTACAAAGAAAAAAAGCCCTCTTGGATTTACAATACAGTGCATATTTTACATGCCAGCAAGGGCAGCAAAGCTTGTAGAAAAGCAGAGTGTCATCAGTCCTGCCATTCTCTTGCCTGCTAATGACCCCAAACCTAAAGGATCATCAGAAATCCTGCTCACATTTCACAGGTTTTCCTAATTACTGGTTCAACCAGACACACAACCAGAGGGAACAGCCATGGCTGAGCTCACAAACACAGCCCACAGTGAAAAAAGACCAGCTGCTACAGACAATAAGTCTTTCTCTTGCAGCAAAGCACTGCTCTGCAGACCTTCAATACCCTGTGATGTCTAATCCAAACATGCTACAGGTAATCATTTTTTAAAACACCTTCCAAAGAAGCATTTATGTTATCTGTCTTTTCCCAGCAGAATTACTTTCCTGTCCCATGGGACCTGTGCGGTGAAATGGGAACCAAGACAGGCTGGAAAAGTCTGCTTTCCACTTCAACCCTGAGAGCAGTTTTGGGGGTCCAGGGCCCAGCCAGGAGCACAGGTCTCTGGGCTTGGTGTGATAACAAACAACACTGTAAGTGAAGATCAGCGATGTGTGAAGAGACCAGAAGGCTGTAAATAAAATAGCTCAAAAATGTATGCCCTCATGGACATATCAGAGTAATTTAATGATTTAAAACTTCCTTTCCAGAGTCTTCCAATTCCCACAACTCTTATTTAGCTTAATAAGAGCTGTGAGCATGCAGATTTACTCACTAGTATTGGCAAACTCCTGGTACTTCCTTAATGCTCCTATTCCTTTAGCCATGTGATTAAGAAAAAAAAATGCTTTCTTTTTAGGGAAAAAAGGGGATTTTATGGTGCAGGGAGTTTGTTAACATGACTTGAATGATCCCTTGGAGTGTCAGAAAGTCAAACAGTAATACAAGACAACAAAACTGTTTAAATTTCCAGATTTCTTGGGCAAACATTAATTTCTTGAGAACTCAAATTATGATTTATAAATACCCAAGGCCAACATCTCTGCAATGATTAAACCCTCTTTGATGCTTTAGCTGTCGGGCACAGTAAACACATGCCTTGAGGTAACTCCCAGTGAACACTGTCCTGGAAGTTGGGCTTTCTTTGGTGGGGCAAAAATACATAGAAAAAGAATGTTGTCTGCAATGATATCAGTTCCCAGCAGTGCTGCTGCAATATACTGGTGCGCTGAAGGGATGATGTCTAGCCCATCCCTCACCATGAGGCATTTCTCTAATCCTGCTCTTATCTCTGACCCAGCAGCTGGACTTCCCAGGAGCACTCTGGGAATTGGAATGTGCTGCCCATGGGACAAGTCGCACAAGGGAAAAACAAGTGTGCACTTGAATGACTTGCAGATCTGGGAGGCTTTGTCCTTTGCTGCTGGCAAAGTCACACTCTCCTAAAGCAGGAGACCATCAAAAATGACAAAATCAGAGCAGATACAGTTCACCTCATTGTCCTTAATTTCCAGTGACATAAGCTGAACATTGGGCTGCTGTTGGGGAACGAGACTGAACCCTGACTACATTAAGAAACACATTTTGCCTTCCCCTGAAATTCCTACTTGCATGGCTCAAACCTCTCTGTAATCATTTCCATCTTCCCATAACAGATGCCTCTCTAACCCATGTGCTACTGCAGGTTCCCTGATTAACACAGCTCAAAGAGGAGTTTATGTGACTTGGCTTTTAATAATTTCATTTAACAAGAAACAAAAAATTAAGATAAACTGAAAAATTCACCATACTTTCTTTACTTGTCTTATTGGATAAACAATTTTTGGCAGGTCTTGTTACCCAGCTGAATTTATCAGCATACTAAGTCGTTGCAATACCAACAAATACAGAGCACGCTTGTTATAAGTGTTAAAAATGATGACAACAAGAACCCAAGCCCTTCTCTGAGCATTACTGGGAATCTTGTGCCCTTTTCATAACAGAGATCTCCAGAGAAATTCCCTTGTGCCTTACCCAGTTTAAAATATTAAGATGAGCTGCAGCAGGCAGAAAAAGCAGTAGTCAACTGATGTTCTTCCCACACCACCCTGCTAACTTCAGAGAATATGCACAGGGAACAGAGAACAATTAAGACTGGTTTAAGAACATGCTGCCTCAATATAGACCATCACTGCTAAATTTTGTCCAGTACCCAATGTATAATCTCAGTTACTGAAATTTTGAGAGACAGTAGAAGCAAACAGGGGATGGAATGACATCCTAAACATCACATTTGATAATTAACCTTTCTGAGACTAAAAAGGATCAAAATCAATTATGATAGTCAAGAGCCCTTTTTGAGCAATATTCTTAATGTAGTTTTCACTCCATTGGGAATGCCAAGTACTGTTTAGCTTGAATATACATCAGAAGTTATATCATAATAGTGTTTTGCTATATGAAAAATACTCAAAGGGCAAACACCAGAACTTTGTTGCATCCTATTGACCTTGAGATTAGCTCAGTTGGTTAAAACTTGATTGTAATAATGCCAAGGTCATGGGTTCAATCCCCTGTGTGGGCCATTGACTTAAGAGTTGGACTTGATGATCCTTGTAGGTCCCTTCCAACTCAGAATAGTCTGTGATTGTGATTCTGTCTGTGATTCTAATGTATAACCACTCCTGGAGTCTTTTTTGGACATCTGATCCTTCTGGTTTGCTTTTTTGAATTAGGTATGACATTTTCATCATACCAGATTCCTCGCTTTGGCCCTTTTGCATTATGTGTGCTGATAGAATACAGGGGCCTGTAAACTCTTTTGAGGCAACAAACTCAGCATTTGAACATTCAGAAGCAACTCTAGGTCCATTTGAATAAATATTTCTAACACTTTGAAGCTCATCAAAGTTTTTGAAACAAAAATGTTGAACCTGCCACGAACTAGTCACTGAAAGCAACACTTCTGCTGAGAAGGCACTAATTTTTATGAAATCTGTAGAAAAGGTGTTTAATGTTTAGCATGGTCTGAGTATGGGCAATATCAATTCAGTGACCAAGACCAACAACTCAGAAATAGGTCAGAAAAGTTTACTTTACCAGTTTCAGAGTTGAGAGCTGAACTTGGCCACTCATGTCCCAGGTGAATGTCTTTATTCTGCACATGGCCAATCTGTTTTTCTAGTCCAATTAATATTTAATTGTTTATGCAGCTGCAACAAGAAAGGCTGAGAGAAATCCAGCCCAGAGCAGCAAAGTGCTGAATGGTTTGCACATTCCTTGGGGAAGTGAGAAAATGGAAAATGCTCTTTTTCTCTCTGCAGTTTGCTTAGAAGCTCTTTTTTTTTTCACCAAGAACTTACTCAGTTCTTAGGTTTTCACCCACATAAAATAACAAAAAAGAGCATATTTAAAAAAAAAA